>JADRCH010000132.1:2480866-2498436 GCA_019843965.1 Rhynchomys soricoides | reverse complement strand
CCTCACATTCCAGGCCCTATGGCACCACTGACTTATAACCATCTCTCTTCAGCCTGCCATGCACCTGCATCACCGAAACAGCATAGGAGGTGACACCTGTTACCTGACTTTGAAATGTTCCAGTGTTGAATTTACAAATCAAATCAGGTCGGGCTGGAGAGACGGCTCAGTGGTTAAGAGCACTCACTGCTTTTCCAGAGGTCCTGAGTTCAAATCCCAGCAACCACATGGTGGCTCACAACCATCTGTAATGGGATCCTATGCCCTCTTCAGGTGTGTCTGAAGGGAGCGACAGTGTACTCAGATACATAAAATAAATCTTAAAAAAAACAAAATCAAACCATGTCAAGCACCCCTGAGCCACTGGTGATGACACCCAGTATTATACTGCAGATATCAAGCTCATGACCCCCCTGTCCAGTCAGCTCAGGTTCAGCCTTGAATGCTAAAATATAAGTATCTATGTGACTTAAATTTACATATGTAATAAATTGATACCATAACAGATATTTACATGTGGGGTTGTTTGTTTTTGGTTTTGTTTTGCCCAAATCCCATCCATTTAGATAAACACCACAGTAGTGACCAGCAAGGACCCCAAACGACAGGCCACAAGCCAGAAGGACCAGCCAGGCCCCTGAGCAAGGGCGCACGTCTGACATCCTGGGCCTGGAGACTCACGGCAATTTCTCTCGTCACTCATGTCTCCACAGTCATTGTCGAAATCACACCACCAAATGCTGTTGATACAGTTGCCATTGCTGCAGCGATACTGGTTGCGAAGACAGGTGTTCTCTAAAGTGGGGGAAGGAGAGGAGCCAGCGTTATTCTTACCACCCGACCACAAAACTTTCCCTTCTCAGTTTCCTCTTCTCTTCCCCCAGCTGCATTCTGCCTCAAATGGGATAGAGCGAGGGGAGGGAAGGGCCAAATGGGCATGCATGCATAGGAAACAGTAAGTACACACACACACACACACACACACACACCCCTCTTTCTTTCCTCTTTAAATGAAAACTGAAGATGAGGCAGGCAGCAAGTTTGTAGAGGTGACTATAGTGAACAGAAGGGAAATACTGACACCAACTGGGTCTCCTGGGAAACCCAGGAGAAATGGGTTATATCTTGGGAAATATCTTACCGTCAGTAGAAATAAAATATAAATAACACACAAACAAGCCTTCAAGGAGCTGTATCTACAGAGTATCAGACATACCCAGGTCATACGTTTATAGCTTTATCTACAGCTATATATAATATACACCTAATATATAATATACACCTAGTTGGCTCTGTGTACTCATGGCTTCCACGGAAAAGATTCAGCTAAGTATGCCGGGGGTGGGGAGATTGCATCTGTCCTGCACACGGGCAAACTTTGTTCTCCGTGATATCACTCCCTGAACTGTACAGTGTAACCCCTATCTACACAGCATTTACACTTCAGTAGCTATTATCAGCAGTCTAGAGGTGGCTGAACATATAGAGCAGGCTGGACATGCTCTTCTACAAAGGAAATGTATACAGCAGATTACATGCAAATCCTATGCTCTTCTACAAAGGACTCGAGGATCCATGGAATCTATTATCCACAGAAGTCATGGGTTTTGGGCTAGGAAGGGATGATTTTACATAGCTAAGACAATAGTTATATACCCATGTATATACTAATTTAATAAACAAGCTGCTAGCTAAGATTTTATGATTTTTTTTTTGGTCCCATGGCTTCTTTGAAGCAAGAACTTATAGAGGACATAAAAGCATTGTTCAGCACACTGGGTCAAGGACATGGGAGGCCTGTGTGGACAATCCAAAGCCTTCCAATGGTGACTGGAGAAACCTTTTTGCCCTCTTCTTATAATTGACTGTTGACTTTCTCTCCAAATAGCTTTAAGACGCCATTCAGAACATGAAAGGAAGCTCTTGTTTCTGAGAAAAGGAGAGTCATCTTTTCTCCATTTGTATTTCTTAGGGACGCTGGCAGATAAAGCTTCATTGTACACCCGCCTGCCCTGGCCTCAGACAAGTGTGGTTAAGCTTGCAAAGTAAATATGACCTGGAGAATAAGGAAAACACAGGAATTCAGCCATCAATCCATGAACTTCACGCCAGACCACCTTTCCCGGGCACCGGCTGATAGGAATATGGGTCTAGAAACTGGGTGTGTGTGTGTGTGTGTGTGTGTGTGTGTGTGTGTGTGTAAGATGTGGGTTGGGGGACCTGCAGGAACTGGGGAGGATATCAAGCCAGATTCTCTCTCTTTTAAAACCACTTATTCAAATTCAAACTGGCTAAAGAGAAGGCTCCTACTGTCATTGACTTGCTCACAGCTTGGAAGTCAAGACTTTTAGACCGTTGCCAACAATGATTCCGAACATCCAGCCATTCCAAGCTTAGTGGTGGCAGATAGAGAGTGGTCCACTCTGACAAGAGTTTAGCCAGTTATGTTTGGAAGGCAAGCCACTCCATGGTTGCATAGAGGAATACACTGAACAAAAGAAAGTTGGATCTGAGGGAAGCTGTGTCATTTACCATCAAACCAAAGGCCTCAGCTATCACCTTTATATGAACAGCCAGGGAAGGTTATGAAGAGGCAGAGGCCTTACCACCTGGACCAGAAGACCTCTAGGTATCTAACAGGCATCATTTCCACCTGGGACATTTCCTAATAACAAGACCTAGGAAACACTGAGATCAGAAGGGAAGAAGACAGAGCAAAGGGAAGAAGAGCAAGCGTAGGGAAAACCAGGGACACACCTTCTTTGACACAGGTGTTGTTCTTCCTCTGATAGCCTTGAGGGCAGTCACACATCAGGTCCCCAGAGGAGAGGACACTGCTGGTCACACCTTCTGGACACCTGCAGCTTTTGCTGTTGTTGGCCTTAGGGAGACACAGTAGACTGCAGGGCTGAGGAACGCAGGCATTGCTTCCTGGAGAGAAAACACAGAAGCTACAGTTAGGTTAAGAAGTGCCACGGGGCAGCCAGAGAATGTGAGCCACTGAAGGTCATCACACAGATGAGGCAGTGGGGAGCTTAGAAAATCTCTGAAGCATCAACCACATTGACAAACCTCTGTTCAGAGGCCTAAGTAAGGGCCTAATCCTCAGTGAGGGCTTCTCAATGACTCGTCTATAAGACTGCATGGGCCTATGGACCTGGAGAAGACTTAACGATTAAGAGCATTTGTTGTTCTTGTAGAAGACCCAGGTTCCATTACCAGCACCCACATGGTTCACAACCATCTGTAACTCCAGTTCTACGGTTTTGAGGCCTTCTTCTGACCTGTGTGGGTACCAGGCAAGCATGTGGCACACATTTATACATGCAAACACTCAAACACATAAAAATAAAGTTAAAAAAAATAGCTGGGGCCCAAGGCAGGCAGATGTTCCTCCAGGTGCTGTGGAACTAAGTTAGTGTTGGCTTAGCGATCACCTGTTAAGTTGGAGTGACAGAGCATGGTGACCTACGGTGGTACGCAGGAGCCTAACCTGTGTGTAAACAGCAGCTGTGGTGGGTCTGCCGTTACAGTCTGCAGACTCAGGAAGCCAAGGGAGGCATGGACACTCTTCCCCTTCAGGAAAGGTGGCTTTGCAAGCCCATCTGCAGTCACCTGAGGGTTTAGGCAGATCTCCCAACTTAGAGATCCTTACTGTCAGGTTTCAAACTCAAACTGCTGAGGCAGTGTGGGCACTGGACTCAGGTTCTCCCTGCATCCCCCAGTCCCTTCCTGTCACAGGGTCCTCCTGGCTGGCATACCTTGCTCCTAATCCTGAACTCTCCAGCACAGGGGCTGGGCTGCTCTTCCTATATAATCCAACCATTTTGGTTACCCCCCCCTTTTGTACGTTTGGGTCTCCTGGCTGCTGCATCTGGTCTCCCCCCACCCTTTCCCTCCTCCTCTCCTCTCCTGGCAGTTCAATCTGGTCTTGTCCACTCTGCACTCTCCCAGATGCCCCTGCCTCTGGCTATGCTCTCCCACACATCTACAGTAAGCCTTCTCCTCCAGCACACCTAGGACCAGGCTTGTTCCTTTCCTTTTACTTCTTTTCTCCATTCCCTTCCTTCCTCCCTTCCTTCCTCCCTTCCTTCCTCGTCTTTCAATAACTCTTTTTACCTGCTCCAGCTTAAATGGGTTTTTGCTCTTCAGAACCGAATGCCCTTCTGTCGAAATATATACCTAGATAATGGTCTCCCCTTCTCAAGTCCTTTGTGCTACATCACAGCTAACAGGCTGACTGATAAACCACACCTAAATTTTATTAGCCAGTACCCTGCAATAAATCCACAATAGGGCCAGGTACTATACTGATCTAACTACTATGTGAGATTTCCCTTGGGTCAGCTTAGCAAAAAGAATGCCAGAGAAGATGTCCAAATCGCCAGACCACACATGCACCCTTGGGCTCTCACAGATAGAAAAACATGGCCAAATTGCTTCCCTGCCCTCCACCCCTCTCCCAGGAGAAGTGGAGGATACCACACTTACTTTGTAACAACCAGAAGCATACCACAGCTATGGAGAGGCATGAGGCACTGAAATTGTAAAGTGTATGCATCATTTCCTTTTGCTTATGGGTCTTAATCATGAGATGAGAAAATAAGCATGAAAACGTTTTTATAAAACTCAATGCCTGACTCTTTGGTTGGACCATTTCATAGACATGTCTCCTCCCACATCTCCCAGAAATCCACGTGATCTGTTTCCACGGATCCAAGACCTACGCTAGGCTGGGAAATGAGACTCATAGATAGCTTAGTTTTTTTTCCTGTTGCTGACAAAAGCAACTTAAAGGAGAAGGGATTTCTCCGTGCTTGTCCACAGTTCCAGGGCACAGTCCGCCAGGGAAGGGAGCTGATGAGAGAGGGCGCTCGGGGGAGCTGGGGCTTTGTGTTCACAAAGAGCAGAGAAGGATGGAGGCAACACTGATGTTCACTTCCATTTGTTTGTCTCTATGGTCCAGGACCCCAGTCAGAGTATGGTGACACCCATCATGGGCAGGTTCTTCCATCTCAACTAACGTGACCAAGATGATTCCCGACAGATGTGACCAAAGCCCCATCTAGAATGGGGTTCCAGATTCTGTCAGGTTAACAATTAAAACTAATCATTACAATAGATGACCATTAGTATTGCCCGGGGCTTTGGGGGTGTTGTTTAATATGGCAATGCAAATAAAAGTAAAATGATTTAGTGATGCTATCATTTTGATGCTAAGAAAAAGAGAATAAGAGGTACTGTACATATATACACATATATGCATGTATATATGCATCATATATATGCATGCACAAATATGCATACACACACACATATGTAAACACATGTGTGCTTACCCACAGAGAAAAATTCACATGGTAAAACATTCAAAAAGACTCCAGAAAATGACTCAACCTACCAAAGAAGCCTCACGGCCAGCTTACCAGAGCAGAAGCCTTAAACACCAGTTTACCCTGACACCTGTGGGAATCAGGTGCTCCCTTACCTCCAATTCCCATATCACTCACTATAAGAATTGACACAGGGCCACTCCCAGCTCAAATTGTGTTGTGTGTTCAAACCACTCAGTGCTCCAAGGAAAGGAGGGCTGACAGACCAAATCCCTTAAACATGATCAATAACAGGATGATATGCACATGAACGTGTCCATGAAATGGCATGACTGGTGTTATCACACGCAGAATGAATGTCCCTAGGCAAACAAGGAAAAGTGTGGGTCCTGTTTAAAGAGGCTGATCCAGGCACAGCTATATACTACTGTGATTAAGAGAGCTCATGCACGGCAAGGCCAAGCAAGCCGCCAGGTCTGAGGACAAGAATTGGGCAGAGCAGAGCATCCCAACTGCCACAAAGATGGAACAGAACCTGTGCTACATGAGAGAGCCCCAAGGAGATGGAGGGAGAATCCATCACAGACCCTTACACAGGATGCCAACAGTATTCGGAATGATGACCATTATCCCATGTGAAGAAGAGACAAAGGTCCCTTTAGAAGACCCAGCCTAGGACGTCCTCACAAGGCACACTCAGGACATTTTCAGATTTTCTCTTTGGAATCCATTCAGGAACCCCAAACTGCCACCACCTCACTTCAGTGTCTGAATATCTGGCAATTACCAAATTCATGTTGCCTCAAGTGACAGATATCCACACCCACGTTGGCAGGTGCTGGGAAACCTATCTTTACGGTAGGCTCTGAAGGAGAATTAAAAGAACTCCAAAGTGCTGCAAGCCATGGCAGCACCAACTGAAGAGACCCCTAATCTTGCAAAAGCACCTCTTCGAAGGACGAAAGAGAATCTTCCCACCAAGGCAAATGGTGGTGTCTCTGCCTAAAACCAGTCAGACAGCCAGACCGGAAACACCTTCACCAACAAGTATCCCGCGCCCCGACTGCTCCATGCAGACCAATTGCATCAGACTGAACAACTCTAAATTGTTGCCATATCATGAAGTCACTGCTCTTCAAGGCGTGGCTGGCAGAAGTGACAAAACCTGATGACCGCACCTAGTTGAAGTTTCAAAGGCAACCCGGCTCGAATTCTTAGCAGTAAGTGTATCACTAGACAAGCCATTGAACCTAGACAGCGAAGACAATCGCTGGAGTATGGGAAGGCACATAGACTGGGGAAAGGCCAGTGATGCCTCCACAAGCCTGTGAAACGTATTCGTGTGGTGCAGGTGACAGAACTATCTCCTAATAGATGCACCTACCATTGTTTTATCCTTGGCTGGTAGAAAGTCCTATGAGTGTTAGAAGTAGATAACAAAATAACAAAGGTGGACAGCCTGGCATGTGGGGCTCCCAAATGCATCCTACAGAGCCAGGGAAGTTAAAGTCAGCAAGCTAGGATAAGGAGTCTGAACAGCACTGGTAGCCTCACCACTGAAACAGGTTTGTCTAAGAGATTGGAAGCTTGCTTTTGTCACCCTGGAAAAGCCCTGCCTGGTCCTGAAGAAGGACACAAGAAAATCCCAAATGTGGAGAAAAGAGATTCATTAAGTGCCCCCAGGCCAAAGTGACATTCACAGCTTATCTTACATCCCTGTCTGCTTTCTTTCCACCAGCACTTCCCCCTCAAGCCAGTCCGTCCTCAGGTCCAGACTCTACCTCCACCCCTGAATTACTCTTCTCTAGCTATCTAAAGTAACAATCACTCTTTGGAACATGAAGGGGAAATGACACCTATGCTGGGAATCCACCGAGTGTACAGAGTACAGGGGTTCAGCTGCAGTGCTCCCCAGGGACTGGGTGTGACTGCCTCTCAGCTGAGCTTGAGCTGCTGGCCTAAGAGGCAGCCAAGACAGGAAGTGGGGAGCCTGAGATGACCAGACTCACGGGAACAATACTAAAGAGACTGCTGGGTACACACCCAGTATGCTATGCGCACCCATAAAAATGGAGCCATGCTCTTCTGGACAAAGTGCCATCTTAGAGAATATTCTGCAGCCTGCAAAGTGGAGCAGCAGGGGTGGCTTCCTTTATCACAGGCCTAGAGAGAATGGTGCTGAGGCTGAGCAGCAGGGCCTCCTCATCCTGTCCTACTTTAAATCAGTTATCCTCAAGGTTAGCTGGCCCTGTCTCAAAGAAAACAACAACAACAACAACAACAAAACCTAAAACCACAAAATCATAAAAAATGGGTACCTTCTCTTTAAAAAAAAAAAAAAAAAAGTGGCTTCTCCATTTAGTGGCAGCTCTCACTGGTGAGAACCTCTGGGAACACTAATTAATATCTAGGATTTCATTCTTTGATCTGCAAGCCATGGATCGTAATACCAACTACCTACCAGCAGCCAAGCCATACAAACAATGCTAACTTAGATTTGCACACTGCTTCGGAGTCCTCAAGGGAGTTCTCATGCTATCTTCTTTAGTTCCAAAGGGATAACAGTGGTTATCTATAACTGTATTATTTCCCTTGTCAATTTTCTCTTCATGTGGTGAGCTAAGAAAGGCAAAACGGTGTCTATCAACTCTATAGTTCAAAACAGGAAACCCAGCATTGTGTCAATAGAGGCAAGTCAGCAGACCCAGGAAGCTATTTAATCCCGTAGAGATAAGGAAGGTCTGCTTTAAGGGACTATTCTTCCCAGCAAAGCCCTGTCTTTCTCCTAGAGAACCAGGAGTCTCCTTCAAGATAAGCAAACAGGCAGCCAAGGAAGAAAGGAAGCGCCTATAATAGTGATCACAGTCTGCAGGACCCACTGGCAGTAGGTCCTAAATCCAGAGCCAATGGTTTTAGAGGAAGACCCTTAGCCAGGAGTGGTGGTACACACCCGTAAGCCTAGTGCTTAGCGAGTTGAGGCAGGAGGATTGAGAGTTTTAAGATAACCTAGGTTACACCATGAAACTCTGTCTCAAAAAGAAACAATCAGGCATGATGGCTCATACCTGTAATTCCAGCGCTTGGAAGGTTGAGGCAGGGGGATGGCTGGCCTGGGCTCCATGGCGAATTTCAGGCTAGCCTGAGCTGCAATGTGAGAATTAGTTTCTAAATAAGAATAAATTCTGCTCATCCCTTTTTTCAACAAACAAGAGCTAAGCATCTACTAAGTGCTAGGCACTGGTAAAAGATTGCGAAGAGAAAACAAGACATTCGTTTCCTGAGGTTCATACATTCCGTGTGGATTATGAATGAAAAGAAACTGCACAGAGTGTAGCCACAGAAGTAGGTATGTTCAGTGGGCACTGAAGCATCTGGGCATGCAAGCATCTGAGAACCTAGCCTGTATCATTCCTTGTGGTAAATATGCCAAAGAGGGATTAAGCACATTATGGGCCTCTCACAGCTGTAACCTGAAGCCCATACCACTCATCACTGAGGAGCCAAGGGCAGAAAGAGGGAGTAATCACCCACTAAGCACCAGCACTCCAGACGGCAGAACTCGCTGTCTTCCAGTTGTTTGTGTATCATTAGAAAAGAAATTAAGATGCCATTAGGAAGAAATTAAATAATGTGCATGTTGTCGTGACAACAGAGAGGCAAACTGCCAGATCTTGCTCTGAATCGAGAGTGCCCACACGCAGCCCCTTTCTGGAGACCAAGTCTGGGGAGATAGAAGAGGACACTGACTTACCAGCATTCTTTCCTTTGTAGAAGATCTTCATGTCCATCAGGCCTGTGAGCTGGTTTGCTAGAATCTCCACCTGGGATTTGCTGTACTTGGAAGCTCTGAAGATGCTGAGCTGTGACCAGTCATCCCAGTAGATTTCATTCTAAAGAGAAGACCTTTGCCAGTTAATCTAGTTCAACGGTCTTTCTTTCAGGACACTTCACGAGGACAAGGACCACTCCATTCCGTCCACTATGCAGGGACGACAGATAATTACTGAGTATCAGACTTGGTCAAAATTCCACTTAAGTGCAAATGTCAATGGTTTTATTGAAACCTCACCAACTGCCCTCAGGAAGAAATGGCCTAGAAAAGACTCTCTAGTACACATTTAGTTGGAGCACAGGAAGTGACTCGGTTTTGAAATATGCTTCCCCATTCTAGGTAGATGCATTTTCACCCTAGGGTGAGAACAACTGGAAGGTTATAGAGAGAGCACACAGCATCAGTCAGCAGGAAGAAAAGCTAGGGATGAAGATACAGAACTGAGACAAGGCCCCAGGCAGTGAAAAGCAGAGATTCACTCAGAGGGAGAGACCTCAACCTCCAATCTTTTGAATCTGCGCCTAGCCATGTTCTTCCCCTTGTCTGGCAGACTACACATGGCAGAACAAGGACTCACCTTAAAGACAGCAATGGCATAAGGGTGTGGAAGGTTGTCAAGAATGACTGAACGCTGCTGGCCACTGAAGGCAATGCGCTCGATACAGTCCAGGTAAGCGTCTGTCCAATAGATCCACTGGCTGTCCACAGAGATGCCATTGGGCCACTTCACGTCCTCTGACACGAGCCGATAGGCAGCAGAGCCATCCATATTGCTCCGGTAAATTCCAGGCTTCAAGTCTCCCCAGTCAGTCCAGAACATCACCCTGGTCAATACAGGGATCACACAATCTCATCAGCATGACACAGGATAGCCTTGATTCTACTTCCCAGAGGTAAGTAACCCCTCAGAGCAATCATTATTACTATCATCTGTCATAATATTTGAGATTCATTTGGAAATTTGGTTGTCACTATCATTCAATGCACATGTCCATGGCCGGGCAGGAAATCACAAATATACTGATTCTAACTGGCAAGTTGTGTGTGTCACTAAGGGGTGCTGTATTTAATGATCATGATTGAATGCCAGTAAAAAGACTCTGAATAATGCAAGCAAAATATTAATAATGTCTATTGCGTATGACTAATGGTGACTATTATGTAACAGTGATGAGATTACGTCCCTAGGATAGAGGAGGATGAAGGGTGACGAATAAGAACAAGGCAGACTTGAGCATCCTTTCCAGGTCTTCGCTTTTTAATATCTTCAGCCAGGCCCACAGATTTCTTTTAGAGTGTTCTTTTTAAAATAGTATTAATTCTCAATCATAAATACACATGGAGAGAAAAGCTAAAGCAGCATTTCCTTTTTAGTGATGTTTGCCGTGATGAAGGAGTTAGTGAAAAGCAGCCGTGCGGACCCCAAGTGCACAGTAATTTTAAGTAAGAAAATCTGCACATGCTGAGAGGTCTGTGTGTGAGAACGACTGATTGAATTAAATGTTTTTGAGATTCATGGAACTCAAGATAAAAATCTCCTTACGATTTATCAGTGGCATGCCTGCTTTACAAAGACTCTCTTTCATGTTACCTTTTCTAGGGAAACACCCCACAGATGTGAGACATCTGGAGACCATAAGAGAGTTGGATGCTTTCCCACAGCAAGCAAGCTATGCCTTCAAAAGCCCCAGTCAACAGGTTATCTCCCCCAAGATCACCAGAAGCAGAAACGTGGCCCCAAAAGTTTTTACTTTCATGAGTATCTTTGTAGCAGTGGGCACAATGCTGACTTCCCACAGGGAACACACTTACCCCTCCTGGGGTACTAGGACTAGAGCCCTGGGTCGATCAAGCACAGAGGAGTTGACAATTGTCAGTCGGAAGTCACCATCTGGATTAGCTACCTGATAAAACAAAGCAGGGGTGGGGGATGGGTAAAGAAAGGGATCCAAGTTCTTTACAAAGCCCACAAAATCAAAGCCCTCCATGGGCCCTGCCTACAGCACACTCTCCACACCTGCTCTCTACTCCTGAGTCTCATTCTAGAACCACTGGGAAGCCTGCCTTGATTCCCAATCAGAAGGCACTGATCATGTCCGTGACTGAGATGATTCCCACATGGGCTGAAGGGGAAGCTAGAACTGTGTGCTCCCTGACTCCAACTCTGCACCCTTGGAGGGTGGTCTGGTCCCTTGGAGTCCATGAAGCTCCGTATGTATCACTCCTCAGCACATGCACACAACCCACACACATCTTCCTGCATGTTTTAAACCACCCCGAGGCCACCTGTAAGTCCCAGGACAGTGCTGGTTCTAAGTAATAGGTGAGTTGTTCAGGAATGGACAACAAGATGTCTGCACACTCAGTACTGTCTTGGTTGTTTCTGTTTTGTTTTGTTTTTTACTATTTTCAATTCATGGATATGAAACCACAGATTTGGAGGGCTGAGTGAACAACTCTATACGCCAATCACTTCTGCCAGGGTCCTGAGAGGATTCCCCTCCAGCATCAGGCTCAGATCGCATCAGGCTCAGATCCGAGGCATGAGTCCCCAGAAGCTTCCCCTTTCACTTCACCTCTCAAGGCCATCCTTCCCCAACCACAGGATCTCTCGACTTGCATCATGTTCTTAGCAGAAGGACAGGTTTCTTTATCTCCTTCCCACTGAGCTACTTCCTTTGTGTGGTTTCCATTTGCTTTAAAAAAAGATCTCTGTGTATCTGGAGCTGGTCTTTTACTATTTAGCCCATGCTGGCCTCAAAATCTTGATCCTCCTGCCTCAGCCAAGTGCTGGGATTACAGGAGTATACCAACATACTTGGCTCCTCTAAATTAAAAGCCAATTAGAAAGAGAATGTGTGTGTCCTTTCCAGTCCTTGCTCATTGTATTATCAAGCTCAAGACCAGGCCTGGCATGTCTCCTGCACCAAATGGCGTTTGTTTAATGAATAAGTAAATAAGACTCGTCCACACATTTGAAAAAAGAAGAAGTTTCCGGAAGCCCTTTGCTGCATGTGCCTCGGCAGGCGGGATGATCCATGGATCCAGGGCAGCCTCCCAAGCCTCTGTCCCCATCTCACTATATGTCATGCAGCTCTCTGTGCCTCCTGACTTTGTGTTTTCTCATTAACCTTCATGTCGCATTCCCAGGCAGTGCCGGTACAAGAGCTACTGGGCCAGTATTCTAGGGCCTCGGCAGGAACCCTCGAGGTAGGGTGCATAGGATTCCTCAACACACTGTTTTGGGCAGTTTACAGACCCTTCATCACCATCATGTAACCGTGGCTATACAAGGTGGAACAGGTTTCTGGGAAGTTAACAGGTAGGTAGAGATCAATACAGATAATGACAGAGACATTGTTGTTTTCGATAATGGTGGACTGTTATTGTTATGGTTACAACAGTATGAAACCATCATCATTATTGTTATTATATGATGCTTCTGCTAGCCAAAGTACAAACGCTCATGCATCTTAAATGGCACCTCTGGCCTTGTGTCTTCACATGGGTTCCTCAAGTCTGTAAGCATCCTGAGATGACTCCTTTTCATCCCTTCAGAGGTTCGGCCAGCTTAGGCCCTGAAAACCCTGGAGAAATTTCCAGAGTGATATGACACACCGCTTCCTATTTTTGTGTCAAATCTGGCTCATAGCCCAGCTGCTCCACCTGCTTGCTTAATGAAGAGCACAGGAATACTCATACCTCAATCTTTTTAAAGCCGGCATCCACCCAGTAAAGCAGTTGGCTGAGGGGTTCGAACGCCAAAGCCTCCACGGTTTCTAGGCCGGAATTGATGATCACCTCCTGCCCCGTGCTCCCATTCAAACAAAGACGCTAGGAAGAGAAAGATGTAATCAACACTGTGAACTGTGCAGCTGACTCAAGGCTAGTCAGTCCCTCAGCAGGAACCCTGTCTTCAGCTAGCTAGCTGGTTTGCCAAGGTCACAGGGTTTTATAGGAGTAAATGCACAGATATAAGAAGATGTGTTAACAGAATGACAAACAGCATCTAATCCGTTTCTATTGCTGTGTGCTATTATTAAAACTACGGAACATCTCAGAAGAATGATCTTTTTACTAAGACATGGGAATCTGCTGTTTTTAAAATAAATGAAAAAACAGACTGCAGCTACTTTTTACTTCTGTCTCCATCTGTCTGTTGTCCCTTGCATGGCCCTTGGCCATCGGGTGTCATTGTTAGGGCAATTACACTCAGTGGAGTCCCCTAACCCCAACCCTCACAATGGAAAACGTAAAATGTACATATGGATTTTGGAACTAAGGATACAATCAGCAAATGTGATAGATCTCCTTTTGCTTTTTGTGAACCTAAGGACTCCTGCTTCCTAGATAAATGATCTACCACTGAGCTACATTCCCAGCTTCATTTGGGAATGGAGAGATGGCTCAGCAGTTTAAAGTGCTTCCTGCTCTTGCAGAAGAAAGTTCAGTTCTCAGCACCCAGTTCCAAAGGACACTTCTCCTGCCCTCCCCTGGCATCACGCATGCACACAGCACACAGACAGACAGACAGACAGAATGCCCATCATACAAATAAAGTAAAATAAAAAGTAAATCTTGAAAATGCATATATTTGAACACATGAGTATCTAGCCTATCTAGAGATATTTAATACCTATAGCCTTAACCTGGTGTATGTCTGTGTATATATGGTTGTGTGTGTAATTATGGGTGTGTGGTTGTTATTGTTGTGCTGTTGTTTTATTTTTGTGTCCTGATTATTGAGCCTGGGGCTTTATGTACACTAGGCAAATGTTGATCCACACAGCTGTACGTGCCCTGAGGATCTGGGCTAAATCAATCTTCCCACCCTGGCTCCCACCATGCCCAGGCACTTCCTGGTTCTTTTCTGAGTTCAGGAGAGCTGTAGTAGGTAGTTCTGTGGACTGATGACAACTGGAATGTCACTACACTTTGACATGGAAGAGAAGATGCTAACAAGGAAGGTGGCAACTGACAATCCCACATCACCAGCCCCGGGAACTTTCTACCAGGAAACTAAGATCTCAGATGCAGTCAAAGATTCAGATTTGGGGCATCCTTTCTCTTTCTCATAGGACCAGAGGTAGAAAGGCAAGAAAATTAGAACAGAAAACTGCAGTTTCATGTAGCAACCCAGAGATGGGTTACCATGTGCAAACTTCTTCCTCTTCAACTTGCTTGAAGCCTGTCAGGACTGGGCAGTCAGAAGCCACAGCTTCAAGACTCAACCAAGGGCTAAAAGACTCACCTGGATGGTGTCCAGCGCCAGGTCAGACCAATACAGGCAGTTCTGTTCATAGTCAAAGTCCAGAGCCACAGCTGCCCGCAGCCCTGAGAGAGGCAGCTGCTCCGTGGCTCCCGAGGCCAGGTCATAGCGGTAGATGGACTTCCGCGTAGTGTATAGGATGAACTCATTCTCTTCTGCAGATGTAAAGCAACCAGGATAGCCAGGGATGCTGAAGATTACCAAGCAGGCCTGGCCTACTTCCTTCTCACACGAAAACCCCAACCCACTGTCAAGGTAGCTCAAGTGCCAGAGCCTGGGACTCTCCACTCAAGACACAGAACAAAATCACATTTCTAACCCAGTAAATGTGTTTCTTTATCTATGTTTTGTTACACTGCAAAAACAGCAACAAAAACATTTCAACATCTGTATTTCTGAGCTCTGCCTACAGTCTTCAGTCACGTAAGGGACAGGTTGGTCATTCCATATCATATCATGTGACTACCCCATAGCACCATTATCATGGTGACTACTTGGTGACTACTAAAGCCTTCTAACCAAGTTTCCCACCCAGTATGCTCACCCATACCTACTAGTCACAATGGCCTGTGATGCTCTAGGCTGACCTGATAAGTTTTCAAAGCAACAGTGTATTTCTTCTGGAGTGATTACAAAATGTTTGCCAGAGTAATTACTGTTCTGTTTCTGCTGAACAAATGTTTACACAATGTACTTACTATGCACCAGGCATGGCTTAATCCTCAAAACACCCGTGAGATAGAAGAATGAATATTAATTTATTTAAGGACACATAGCTAGGAAGCAAGTAGTCCGGATGCACAGTCTCTTCGTTAGCCTTTATACCTTTTATGGTGTGGATACTCACGATGCCATTTTTTTAAGGCATATCACAAGGGGATTAAAGTGCTTTAGAGTTTACCTAATGTTGGACAATCAGTGATTTAAGACCTAATACCCTCTTTCTACTTAGAAAATAGTGCAGAAATCATCACGACTCTTCTACAGGAGGGCAGAGGAGCAGTGAGCATCTCCAGCTACAGTACCGATGGAAACTCTGGGTAGCTGAACACAAGGGTGCCTGAGGGTGGCAAGACCAGGAAGGGTGTGTAAGCTCCATGCCCTTCAGCATCGCTTACACATCACTGTCTACTGGCTGCTCGCCTGTGTCATCTGCAATGTCTTGTGTAGCAAGTAGATTTCAAAAGTACCCAATCTAGACGCTAGTTACATGTGTCGTCTCTCCAAATAGACTAACAATAAAAAAACTCTTTAAGAAATTTTGAAGCATCTACTGATGGTATGCTACATGTGGGATCAAGATGCAAACACAAATCCTTTGCTTCCTGCTTGAATTGGTTGCTGGGTTTTATTTTTATTTTTATTTTTACTTTTTTATTTTTTTTGGTTTGTTTGTTGGCTTTGGTTTTGGTTTTCCCTGTCTTTCTCTCATCCTGTTAATTCATTGAATTCACATATGCATATAACCTGCTTTATAAGAACCTCAATACTGGGCTGGCAAGGTGGCTTAGCAGGTAAAGGGACTTGCACCAAGCCTGATGAAATGTGTTCAATCCCCAGGAACCTACACAATGGAAGAAGAGAATCAACACCCAGAAGTTGTCCCCTGACCTCTCCATCTGCACTGTTATATTAATGCAGTGCCCCCCACACACATACACACAAATAAATGTGATTTTTAAAAAAATCTCCAATACAGATAACACATTGAAAATAAATGCTCTAAGTCTGAGTAGGCAAAACACTTGTTTACTGTGTAGGACATTCTGGGCCTGGTCCTTAGCATTGCTTCTCAAAAGCTTTAAATACTAAATAAATCTACAAAAAATCTTAAGGAAGGAAAAATTTGTTTCTTTTTGTTTTCACCTTGCTTCAAAAATGCTCAAGATACCACCAAATGGTAACTAAATGTCATCTTTGGGGTAACAGGAATTCCAAGGCAGGGGACAGGAAGATGTAGGTCACAAGCTGCAAGCCACATGCCACATGCCGGGCAGTGAGCTTTCTGACTCCATCCCTCGGCAGCACCTAAAATCCTCACTGCTCCTTTGTTTCTTCTAAGAAGCTAGCGCCCTCACAGCACAGTACAAGACCTGAGAAGCCTGCTTAGGAGGCAGGCGTGGAGTACCATGCAGTGCTTCCACGTGAGTCCTACCCTACAGAAGGAACAAACGGTTTGGCTGGTGCAGTCATGCAAAGCCACAGCCCAGAAAGATACATTGTTACAGTAATCATAAAGAAGAAAAGTTGCTGCATTTTACAAATCCTTCCAGATGCCCACATTGCCTCATCTTTGCAAGATGGTATGGTTCCCATTAGGCCTAGAAACCATCTTTTTCTCTGAGTACTTCCCTGCTTGCATTTAGGGGATGACCTACCCTAAATGAGACTTTTCAATTTCATCCCCGGCTCCCTCCTCTACCTTCAGAAGAGAAAATAGCTTTCTTGCCTGTTCTGATGGCTTTGAACAAACAATCGTGTCCCTTGCTGAATTATCCCTGAAGTATTTATGACGAAAGTGCGTACTCCAGGCCCTTAAGAGCAATCACTCAGACCCTTCTCACTGAAGCCCTCATCACCACAGCTCTCTTGAAGGGAGCATTGGAATATCATCTGCTCATTTGTAGGAATCTGCTGAATTAGTGGTTCTTTTTACATCTCCACTGTGAGGTATGTTAATTACTCTGGTAATGATGGAAGATTAAATTAAGGGACTAATGAGCTTAGTAGCGTCAGGGCACGCTGACGATCAGTGAGGAGCGGGAGGCTGCGCTGCTCTGCGTGCCTGTGGAAGATGGAAGGCAGCATGCCTGGGTCATGATTGGTGTGCCTGGGTCATGATTCACTGAGGGCTCATGGCACTTCCACCAAAACAACACTGCTGATGAATGCCAGGGCCACTCATCGGCCCTGGGATGATGAGACCTCAGAGGATGGAAGGAAGTTCTGACTGAATAAATAAGTCCTGGAAACTACGAAAGAAGAAAAGAGGCCAAGCAACCACTTTTTGTGGTGTGTGTGGTGTATGTGTGCTATGGGGTGTGTGTGTTTGTGTGTTTGTGTGTGTGTGTGTGTGATGTGTGTGTGATTGTACACATGTGTGCGTATTTATGTATCTGTATGAGTGTGGTATATG
>JADRCH010000132.1:2328888-2480856 GCA_019843965.1 Rhynchomys soricoides | reverse complement strand
TGTACACATGTGTGCGTATTTATGTATCTGTATGAGTGTGGTATATGTGTGAATGTGTATCTATATGAAGTGTGGTATGTATATGTATGCATGAATGTGCACATGTGTACATATTTGTGTGTATGTATGTGTGTATGGTATATGTGTGTGTATGTGTGGTGTGGTATGTGTGTATGGTGTGGTGTGTGTGTGGTGGTAGGGGTGTGGGGTATGTGTGTATGAATTGTGTGAATGTGCACTTGTATGCATATTTGTGTGTATCTATTATGTGTGGTGTATGTGTGAGGTGTGTGTGGGGGGTGTATGTCTATTGTGTGTATGTATACATGTGTTCATGTGTGCGGTATATGTGTGCATGTGTGTGTATGTGCACACATGTGTGCAAGTGGGTGAGTATGTGTGTGTGGTGTATGTGTGATATGGTGTGTGTGTGTGATGTGTGTGTGTGTATATGTATATGTGTATGTGCATGTGTGTACATGTGGTATATATGTATGTATGTATGTATGTGTGGTATGTGTGCTATGTGTATATGTGGGGTGGTGGTTCATTTGCATGTGTATGTGTGCCCAGCTGAACACCACATGTCCTGCTCTATCGATCTCAGCCTTACTCCCTTAAAACAGAGTTTCTCACTAATCTAGAGCCATGCTGGTCATCAGCAAGCCCCAGCACGCCTCCTGTTTCCACCTGTTCACAGCACTGGGCTTACACGCACACATGACCACACCTTGCTTTAACGTAGAAAACCTGAACTTGGGTCTTCATGAGAATAGAAAGTGCTCTTGTCCACCGAGCCATGTCCCCAGCCCAGTCACATTTTTAAGGTATCATAATTTTGTGCCTATATTACAAATAACTCACATTATACCACCACCAAACAGCTTAGAACATCTTTAAAT
This sequence comes from Rhynchomys soricoides, assembly GCA_019843965.1. Taxonomy (NCBI): domain Eukaryota; kingdom Metazoa; phylum Chordata; class Mammalia; order Rodentia; family Muridae; genus Rhynchomys; species Rhynchomys soricoides. The sequence goes on along the minus strand of JADRCH010000132.1, from coordinate 2,479,954 downwards.
AGAGTTATATCTTCATAATTTCTCCAAAGAAGGTTTTCTCCATCAACAGGCACAGTGACCATGGGAAACAGGACTGACACTTAGATGCCATTTGGATCCTGGACCTTCAGGTGTGAGTTTTGCCACTGCCAATTACTAGATACATGATTTTAGGGACATCTTTCCCCCTGAATCTGCCTGCTTCCTCATATGGATGCACATACGATATGTTTTAATGGAACCAATGATCTCTGCATCACTGGGCTGGAGAGACAGTTAAACTGCCAACACACAGGCAAGTGAATTGAGATCTATAAAATTCTAATAAAACTAATATTTATTATAAAACCAAGAAAGAGCACTTAGTTTAGAAGGAGCCCCAGTCTCTCTACATTCAACTTTGACAAACCAAGAGACACACCAAGGTCTGTGACTGCCCCTCAACCCCCAGTGCTTAGCATTCAACAGATACCAAACAGACTACGTAGCCTACCACCAGATATTTCACATTCCCTCAGGATACGAAACTACACACGGGTTTCACGTGCCTGTTAAGCTTAGGGAAGGAGGAGCCTTCATGATACCTAAACTCTCTGACTTTACCCCTACTAAGTAAGAAGAGCACATGCCTAGCTGGGCGAGACCAGAATGATCCAACCAATGTTCAAGAAGGCAAAAGGAAGAGACCACCTGTCTTACCTGCCAGGGGACAGGGGACCAGCTCCCCTTCCAGCCGGGCTTCAACATCTCCTCCACTGCAAGTATCCCCAGAAATCTTCCGATAGCTGTTAACCCCCCCCACCAAAGCAAGAAGTCAGAAACATGGAGAGGGTACATCTGGGTCATGATGGTGCCCCAATTGAGCACATATTCCTGACCACGGACAAGAGAGTTAGAAGGGCGGTATTTAGCTGCTGAGGCAGTTTTGCTCATGGTTATTTAGAGCAGGCAGACCCAGGTGGTTTAATGCGCTGCTCAAGGAAGCACTTAAAAATCTCTCTCCTGTAAACTCCTCTGAAGATGTTCCCCAGCCGAGGCCTCTTCAGATGTTCTCAACTTTGTAGAAAAGCTTGCAGACTCTGTTTCTGACTGGGAATAGGAGGCTGCAGATGCCATTGACTTAAAGAGCTATCCAACCCTGCAGTCTGTAACTTGGGGTTTGGGCAGAGTTGAGTGGCTCTCAGAGCTCCCTCCTTCCCCACACAGACCCCCATGAGCCTGACTCAGCCAACTGTATGATACAGATACATACCCTCTAGTTCTCCTGTATGAAGAACCCACAGGGCAAGGCACAGGAGGGCTGTAGGGCTTCCCAGAAAACTCAGGGTCTGGAACACAAACCTCCAAGGAGAGATCTTCGCTCATCTTGAAGCCAAAGTCACTGAAAAGGCGATCGGAGTCTGTTAGATCGCAGGTATGTACCCTTCACCTCAGAACCAAGCCTGGGCGTCTTCTACACACACCTACTGTTTACATTCTATGGGCTACCCCACAGGACCTTAACAAACAACTACTTTGTTATACTAAGCTGCATCTACAAAAGAAGCCATGTGTCAGAGCTGCAGCTGGAAAGCCACTGCTACGTCCCCTAAGCAGACAAAAAGGATGTAAGCTATTATGCCAAAGCAAAGACTCATCTAGATGCAGCTGCCTATCTAGACTCTGGGCCTGTCCTCAGATAAAAGGGAAGAGTGGGGCTGAGGCTACAGTTCCATTGGTAGAGTGCTTACCTAGCATGCACAAGGCCTTGGGCTCAGTATCAGCACTAGGTGTGGTACGAGTCTGTGATCCTAGCCCTTGGCAGGTACAGACAAGAAAATAGAACTCCAAAGTCACCCCCCACTATATAATAGTTTTGATTAATTAATTAATTAATAAAATGGGATCAGGGTGATGGCTAATAAAAGCTCCTGCATACATATGAGCACCGTGTAAAATGTCAGCCGCAGTGGTGCCTAGCTGTAATCTCAGCACTCCTACTCAAAGGAGGGAGGAGCCAGGAGAACTGGTTACCAGCTTAGAGTGAATCAGCCTGGCATACACAGAGCAGAAACAAGAGACTCACCTCAGAACCAGGGAGGAAAGAGCCAACTCCCAGAAGTTATCTTCTGACCTCCCACATGTGCCATCACAGGTACACATGCCTAACACACACACATACAAGCACACACATATGCATACATATATACATACACACATACATATATACATGCACATACATATATGCACACATACATATATACATATATACACACACATATACCCACTTACACACATATACATACACACATACATATATACATGCACATATACACACATACACACATATACATACAATGAATTAGCCAATGTTTAAGGACTATGATACTTTCTCTTTAACTCATTAGGAGAACTAGAAGATGAATTTAAAAAGAAAAAGAAACCAACTTTTTTTTTAAGTACTAAGGGTCAAACCCAGGACCTTGTCCATGCCAGGTAAGTGATCTACCACTTCCTAGCCTTGAAAATCACTGCAACTAAGAGTTCAGTGTCACTTAAGAACCTGTCCCCATACTATCTAACACACCTGGATGCCTTATCTTGAACTTGGGAGATGACAGTTTAATTAATCAGACTCCTATAATCTGGGGACCACATCAGCCAAACTAGCAGTATGGACGGTGAAGCAGGCAAATGCTGGTTAACTTCTAAGTCTTCCTCTCACTCCATGGCTCCTCCAGTCTACACTCTCCACATGGAATGTAAGGCAGCTTGTACTGTGTTTTCCAAGACTTGATTCAAGCTACCAGTTCCTTAAGTCCTAGGAATTTTCAGACTCATGAGCTTGACCCAAAAATCTTCACTTTCTGATATTGAATTCAATATTTATTGAATATTTCCTAGATTCCCCTGGATGAAAAGTACAACCAAACCACAGGACAACGTGGTTTGCACTGTGTAATCCTCATGTAGTGGGCTGTGCAGAACCACCCCAAAGGCAGGGAGCTTCTTACTCTCCCTCATTCATTCAGCCCACCCACCTGGTACTGACTGGCTACTCTAGATCTGTTGAGGACCTGGGCTGGGATGTTAGTACATTGCTCGCTTGTCTCCATAGCAGGGCACCCAGTTGTGAGGCGGCTTCCTTGGTCTATGGGTCACAAGAGCCACACTCTCTCCCACAAACAATGCAAGACTGAGAAGGCCATCACATGTTTAAAAGTGACTGTCCCATAAAAATTCTGTCTAAATCACAAGAGCAAACATGTGGATCTGCATATACATAAATGTGTGGACACAATGTGAAATAATTTGCCTTCTAAGGGTGGCATATAAGAATTTGAAAGCTGCATGTCTTGGCAATGTGGAGAAATAAAAAGATGTAAAAGAAGCTACTCTTGAAATCAGAGAGCATGTCCACCAACACTTTGGCATCCCACTGTGATCTGGAAGAGTTATGAGAATTCACCTGGCTTGCAAACACAGTGGTCTGCCAGTGGCTCAACCCACAGACAGGTGTCACCACACTGGCACATCCTCATCTCTTCTCTCCTGGTGTCTTGGGACCACTTCCTTTCTTAGTGCCACAGTCCAATCCACAGAATATTCTTCAGAGTCCTGTGATCAGAATGGCCCTTTTCCAGAAGCCGTGGCAAACAGAGGGTAGCCTGGCATCAATGGGCCCTTCACCACTTCTACAGTGCCACAAGGGGCAGAGAGGGGATTTCCCTGGTCTGTAATAAAAAGACTCAGCATCCAGCAAAAATAAGTGCCAAGCAAGTTCTAGCAAACCAGCAGGAGCTCAGCCAGTTTGCCTGAAAGATAGAGCTTTTACTTGTTGCTGGACGGGCGGGGGGGGGGGGACTTTTATTTTTCTTTTTTAGAAAGACAAAACAGCAACCAGGAGGGAAGAAAGAAAAACCTTCATTTAATTCCCTCACATAGCTTTTCATTTAGAGTTCATTTTATTTCTTGGTGCAGACACCTTTCATGTCCAGTCAAGACTAACTCCAAGACACCTGAGGAATTCAGATGCAGGTGGCATCCTTGTTGGAACCCGAAATAGGAGTGAAAGTGAAGGAGCAGGGTCTAGCACCTGGAACCGGATAGAAATCCTGGGGCAGCATTTGTATTTTAACTAGACCCATGCGTGTTTGGCCAAATTTAGCTGGACTTTTGTAAAACCAGGATTTCCTGGCCCACAACCAGATCTCTTCAACCAGATCTGTAGGATGTCTTTCCTTCGTCTGAGGGCACCACCATGGGTGTAGCTGAGCAGCACCTTTGGAACCATACGGCTTATAAAACCTAAAACATTTACCACAAGGCTCTCTTCCAACCTCTGGTCTAGCATGTATTGGAAGACTCTGGCTTTAGCTGACCAAGATCAATGACACCAAAAGTAAAAAGTAGCTGGTGCCTCAGCAACAACTGTGACACGTGTTCGGTGTGGGCTGAAGGACCATGCTCTAGCCACACCTGACAGAAGGGACTGTTGAAAGCCTAATAATACTGTGTGCTTAATGGCAGGAACCATTTACAGCTAAGCTCTGCTCAGTTCAACTCTCCCCAAAGGCCAATGAGGCTCCTCCTGCCTCCAGAATGAAGTCCCTCTCCTGTAGGACCTCCACTTCATCCTCTTTCCTGCCATGTTTTCATCTCATCTCCACTTACCCCGAATCTGCTCCACATACCCAACCCAGTCATCATAAACAGACTGGCAGTAGCAGTCACTCTCCTGCTCTGACATTACCATGCCGCTGCTGCATTGCCTGACGCTGCCCAGTCCACATAGCTGGACGTTTTGCTAAGAACCAGCGAAAACATCTCCAGAAATCCCAACTTTCTTACTGCAGATTACAGCCTTCTCCATCCTTTCAAGGTCCACACTAAAAGCAGCCAATCTTCCTCTAAGGTGGCATCTTATCTCCTGTCACAGGGATCTGTGCAGATGTCACTTCCACTTAATTCCCAGACACGTCTTGGGTAGTTTCCTCAAGGAATAATAAATGATACCAAAATTGTACATACAACACCATTTCAGATTTTTTTTAAAAAAAGTTCTCTCAGGTGAAGGAGAGGCACAGATCAGGCCCATGCAGGGTTTCCTGTCTCCCCACGTTCAATGCAGCTACAGAAAACAAGTTCCCCCAAATGGTGCTTTCAGTGTGCCCCTTTAAGGGTCCTCCTAGAACTAAACCCTGAGCTAGGAGTTCCTACAGAAACGTCTGCATCTCTACTGAACTGCATGGCTAGATCCAGAAGATAACGTGAGTCGAGAGTGCCTCACACAGTCCTGGATCGTGCAGCATGCTCAAGGAATGCTTATCCCCTTCCTCAGAGAAAAGGAACACGCTCGCCATCTTTTAGCCTCACTCTACAGAGCAGATATGACACAATGCAAGGTCTTGGGCATAGAGGAAGAACAAACCATTCATAGTCCTCCCGGGTGCAGGAGCAGTTGGACACGACCACCGGGCGGTCAAAGTCTTCCCCATTAAAGCATGTTGCGTGAGGGGTCCTCCTTTTGAAAACTGTCTTGTGTCCTAACAAACACTCGTTTCCCCGCTCATCCGATGGGGACCACAGCTTGTAGTCATTTTCTGTGCAAGGAACCCCTGAGAACAGAGAAGGGCAGAGCAATGCATCAGATCCAGGCTGGTGCAGGGTTTCCTGTCGCCACGCCCTCAACGCAGCCCTCCACTTCCGGTGCTTCTGTAGCCATCCCGCAAGTACAAGAACTCAGGGTTAGGGTTAGTAACCTAGTAACCCAGGGTGGGCAGCGGCCATGAGGAGGAAGGCAGCACCCCTGTAACACAGCTCCTCTGAGAAAGCTACAAAGGTGCGAGTCACATTTGACAGCATCAACTTCTGAATCATAAAATCTGAGGCACTGTGTGTGGGGTTGCTGTTTATTTTGATGATTTGTGCACTGTGTGTGTGTGTGTGTGTGTATGTGTGCTCACGCGTGCGCCCGTGCACACTTTTTGTCATTCCTTTGGTTTGGGACTGTGTATGTTAAACTTGTTTATTTATTTATTTATTGTGTGTATGTGTTGGGTGTGGGTGTGCATATGTTCTTTTTGTCATTTGTTTGGTTTGGGACTGTGTATTTTAAACTTATTTATTTATTATGTGTTTATATGTGTGCACATGTGCACATGTGGAGGTCAGAGGACATATCTGTGGAGTTGGGCCCCTCCTTCCATCTTGATATGGATTCCCAGGATTGAGCTGGGGCCTCCAGGTTTGAACATCAAGCACATTTACTTGATGAACCATCATTGCACTGGCCCAGACTTCTGGGTGGCTTACTGGCTTGCTTGCTCCTGTGTTTTATAAACAAAAGGATCTATCTATAGAGTCCAGGTGAACCCCAAACTCCTGATCCCCTTGCCTCAACGTCCCCAGTACTGAAATTCTCCCATATTCCATAAAACTCAGCCAAGTCTCTAAGTTATTAGGAGAGTCAGTAGCTCCTTTTACAAATAGGTGCCAGAGATGAGATAGGGCTGGGCTGGGGCTGGGGTCTTTCCTGGGATATTCTGGTAGGTGATGCAGGGATACTGTTGACCCATCCTGCCTCCTTAGGAAGAAAAGCAAATCTGGTAGTATGGGCTGTGAGCACTGAAAATGTGTTTGCCCTACTTGATGGTACAGGATCTTTATGTAGAGAGACTGGAAATGACAAGATAACTTTACACGTCTTCCACCAGCCCACAGCCACTTAAGATGTCAGTAGTGTGCCTATGGGAATTCTATGCTTATGTCTAATTGGTGCCTTATATCTTTTTTTAATATGTGTGTCAAATTAAATACTACCCAAAGCTGATGCACACCTGTCGACACAATGCCACTCACATGAGCAAAGAATTATTAAAACCCTACCGTCTGTGAGGCAATAAAGATACTCAGTGGGTGCAATAAAGATATGTGAGAACCTTATAATTAGGGGGTTGGACATGATACCTAATTGCAGGCACAGATATATAATTCAAGGTGTGATGGACAGAGGAGAGACACCTTCCGACTGAGATGCCAACAGCACATCCTGAGATGCTAGATCCTGAGGCTGAGATTGAATGGCTCAGGTAAGAAGACATAGGAAGCTTTCTGGGCAGCTGGAATATATCAGCAAAGGAGAAGTGAGAAAGGGCAGAAGTCAACGAGGCAATCTGAAAGGGCACTCCAGAGTCCATCAGTCCTCCATGCATATGTGCCCCAACAGATAGATAGTAACTAGACTCCATAGCCTTCAAAGGACCCCCATATCAAAGCTGTGCTACTCTTTGGATTGTTATCACTCCCAAAGACCCAGGTGCTAGACCCTGGCCTACGGCACTATGGGTAAATGGTGGAGCTTTTAGGAAGTGAGCTCCGAAGTAAGGTCACCAGGAGTGTGACTTTAAGGAATGTGTTGGGGCCCAAGCCCTTTCCTCCTCTCTTTCTTTGATTCCTAGACATTGTGTGACAAGCAGACTTCTCCTATCACAGCTCCTAGTAAAACTATAGTGAAGATGTCAAGGAACTAACACGAGTCCAAACAAAGTTTCCCTCCTTTCCCCAAGGAGAGCCGATACAGACATACCCATTTGAATAGGCCCTCGAACCTCTAATTTGGAAAACTCACTTTTCATCCATCTTTCACCCATCTGCTCACACTTTTTGTTTGTTTGTTTGTTTGTTTTTCAAGACAGGGTTTCTCCGTGTAGCCCTGGCTGTCCTGGAACTCACTCTGTAGACCAGGCTGGCCTCGAACTCAGAAATCCGCCTGCCTCTGCCACTCACACTTTTAACAGATATATATTCAGACTTACTACCAGGTACTGCACAAGGAACCAAGACATTAAGAATCATAAACAGTAAGAAAAACTGAGTAAATAAACCCCCAACCACCCTGTCCTGGGTCTTTCACATACTCTTTTGGGCCATCTCCCATAGTGAGTCACAAACAGGACACTGTTATCTAAGCTGCCCCTCTGCCCACTCCAGACAATCAGTCATTATGTCTGTAGCCAGGGCCTAGAGGCAGTGGCTTACCCAAGGCATCAGTGGCATTGACCTGCAGGATGAGCCAGCTGTGGACACTCTCCTTATTTGAGCCGAAGATGGTGAAGACTGTACTCTTCTCGCCAGGTTCTGTGAGAAGCCCGTACACAAACACAGGCTTCTCAGAGAAGATGAACGTCTTCCAGGTCTCCCCTTCATTGGTGCTGTACCTGCCCAATACAAGCAAAAGGAGCCTTGAGGCTACAGTTCTAGAAGGCAGGCCTCAGGTTCTACATACATCGCTCATGGCCATAACCAGCGCTCTGGAAAATGGTGACCTCACAACAGCTAAGTTTATGGGTGTGCCAGAAAAGCAAGAAAGTGTCAAGGACAGATCCTGTCATCTAAAAAGAATGAAAACACTAGGGGGTCACTCATTGTTAGTTTCAATCTCTGACTTTCCTCAATGAACAATAAGATGCAGGATCTAGCTGATAGGACTCTGAACAGCCAAATTTAGAAAAAAAAAAATTGACACGGAAGAGAAAGATGATGGTGATCTTACATAGTGAATAAAAGATGGGTTGTGGACCACCAACCAAAGAATCCACATGAAGGGAGCAACAGTGTCCACTGGCCTGACCTCCTAATGATCCCGGAGACTGGACCACCAACCAAAGAACACACATGGAGGGATCCATAGTGCTGGCCACATATGCGGCAGAGGAGGGTCTTATTGGACATCAGTGGGAGGAGAGGCCCTAGGGCCTGAGAGTGTTAGATGCCCCAGAGTGGGGGAATGCCAGGGAGGGAAGAGGGGAGTGGGTGGATGGGTGGGGGAATACCCTCATAGAGGCAGGGGGAGGGGGATGGGTTAGGGGATTTCCAAAGGGAAAAACATTTGAAATATAAATAAAGTATATATCCAAAAATTTTAAAAAATAAAGAAAAATAAAAATTAAAACAATTTTAATAAAACATAGAATCTACTAGTCTTTTAAAAAAAAAAAGATGGATCGCTACCAATGATGAGAGGGAGAGAAGGAAGGAAGGAGAAGAAAGTCATCTTTTCTTATATTGGTACATCACCAAATACCATTAAAACATAATAACAGAATGTGAAGTGTTACCATTCTGTAATCCCCACTGTAGTAATCAAATCAGACAAGGATCATCACTGAATGCTAAAATCACCATGTAAAATTTTAAGGAACTAGGATGCCCATGCGGTCTAAGGATATGAATCCACAAACCAACCATTCATTGCTGGGGAAATGCAATTTCATGCAAGACAACGAGCCACACCCTTACCCACACTTAGCACCACCAACAGACACCACAAGCATCTGGATGCAGCCCAGCCTCTCAGTACCATTTAATGCAACTGAACAAATCTAGAATGTGGGACAGTGTAAATGACCACACTGTCATCTATATGTCGTGTGTGTACGTGTGTGTGTGTGTGTGTGTGTGTGAGTGTATACACTTACATACATATAAAATATTCGACACGAATCCTTTGACCACCTCATTCAATCTCAGCACTTCTCATACTGAGATTTGTGAAGTGACCTCTCTACACCTAGAACCTAAACCAAGTGATGGGTACTACAGCCACCCAGGCCACTGAAGCACTGAGTACCTACCCCCTACCCAGCACAGGTCATAGGTGGGGGCAATTCTCAACCAGCTACATGCTTGGAGTTTAAGTGAGGTTTAAATCAAATATGATTAACGCATCCAGTCCCTTGATTTTTACCAAGCTGAAGACTCAATACCACTCTTAAAGATACCTTTAGAGTCCACCCATTAATCAGACAAGCTTGGAATGGTCCAGCTGTTCAGTGATGATATAGGAAGTTCATCTATTTTTACATGGGCAAGCTAATTCCATTTAAGAGATCATCCAACCAAAGATAAGCCCAGGAAATGAATCATTTCTCTATAGATTCCCAGAAGGTGCAGACAGCAAAGCCATTAATGAGACGAACCAGCAGGTGTGTGGCCAAGCATAGCCCTGTACCTGAGAACACACTGCTCATTTAGAACATGGCATTCCTCAGGAATATTGAAGAAAAGGCAGTCATCTAACAAGAGCAACAGCTAAGGGAACATCTGAATTGGTCTGATCGCAACATCCTGAAACTGAAAAGATTTACTAGTGAAATTAAAATGACAAGAGGCAAGAAAAACACAAATATGGATGTCTTTTCTTTTCGTGTGTGTGTGTGAGTGTGTGTGTGTGTGTGTGTGTGTGTGTGTGTGTGTGTGTGTACCTACTAGGGAACATGAAGAGATGAAGATAAAACTATCAGAGTTCTTTTTGGTAATTTCTCCAAGAGTCGGGTGGAACAGATTCTAAAGACAGAAGAGGAGCCGTCTTTGTTTACCTACAGGAGGAAAGCTACTTTTTTTTTTTTTTAATTTAATACTTTATTTACATTACTTTTGAGAATGGATAACAAAAGCACCCAGGCAAACGAAAGCCAGAGCTGAGCACCCAAAGGTCTCTTGTCACAACCCACTAACCCATTTCCTTCCTTCCTGATTATTCTTGATTTGAACAAAAGACTTGCATTAGTTACTTATCTTGTTGCTATGACAAAACACAGAAACACACACACACACACACACACACACACACACACACACACAAAACCCAGAAGCAACTTCTGGGTGGATTGTTCAGGCTCGAATTAGCAGGATAGTCATGCTGGTAGAACTTCAGAGCATCTGGTCATATTGCCTCCGCAGGAAGCAATATTTGCTTATATCAGATCACTCTCTCCTTCTGGTTCAGTTCAAGACTCCAGGGAAAGAACTGGTCCTACCTACATCAATTACCCTAATTGAGTTAATCCTTCTTACATGCTCAGAGATTTGTTTCCATGGTAATTCCAAATCCCATCAAGTTGATAACCAAAACCAACCATAAGATGAATAATGATGTTAAAGCATTTTTTTTTAAAAAGGAGATCCTTGTGGACCACACATATAAACGTTCATTCATTGCTGGTGAAATAATATGAAGGGAGCTGATATATACTTGACCATGAACCAAAATAAAACTTCAGTTTCTCACAGAGCTCCACACTCCAGTTGGCAATTTAAACAATGAACTTGAATGTGACACAACCCAACCCCATTTGCAAAGGGCACAAGCCAGTTGTACACATAAATTAGATGTAGATGTAGATATAGATATATGTGGTAAAATTAAATTCAAATGTTTTCATGCATCCAAAGACTGAGCAAAAATGAGAATATAAACATTCACTCAAAGTTCCCAAGACTTAACCTGCTGGAATTTAGGATAGAAGACAGCTGGGCATGTGTCCTTTAATAAGCTCTATCAGAAGTGGACTTCTGGGGGTTTAGTTGAGCTGAACATAGCTCCTGACAAAAGTATATGGTGAAGAAACCTGAAATGCTGGGCCAGGGGAATGAGTCGGTAGTTAAAGCTCATGCCATCCAAGCAAGAGGACCAGAGTTCAGATCCCCAGAATCCATGGAAATGCCATGTCAGTGTGCTGTCTTTCCAATAATCCCAACTGCAGAAGGCAGAGAAATGGGATCCCTGTAGCAAACTGGCTGAGGAAATGGCTGGTATTGCCAAGCTCTGGGTTGAACTGAGAGGCACTGCCTCAAAGAACTAGATAGACGCATAGTTGAGAAAGATTCCTACTACTGACCTTGAGCCTTCACATGTACAGGCACACAGGTTCACACACATGTGCACATGAACACACTCCACACATGTGAACACACACGCATGCACGCGCACACACACACACACACACCTATATCTATATATCTATATACTACAAAGAAAACAGAAGAAAATAGAAAATTCTATATGAGTAAAGGAAACCAACCAAGTGTATGTGTGTGTGTACACACACATACACTGTTCATAGCTGCAACTCTGGAATAAAGGAAACTACCCTCATGGCAACAGCAATAAAATCAAACCAGCAAATGCATGTAATAGCCAAGGAGAACAGGGGTGAGGCACTGATGGGCGGGTGCCTGCAGGGCATCTTTGGGGTGGTGGGAAAGCATCTTGGTACTAAAAACTGATTAAGATCCAAAGACCCCAATGCTATGTAAATGGTTTCTCAATAAATAAAAATATTAATGGGAGCCACCATTTTGAAAACGCCAGGCATGGTGGTGCACATCTGTCATCTCTGCACTGGAAAGGCTGAAGCAGGAGGATCTCAAGTTGGAGGATAGCGTGGGTTACACATCAAGAAACTGAATCCAGGTGGGGAAAGGGGTGGAAATTTGGTCTTAATGTTTTTATTTGTAGAAATAGTGTCCAGAATCAGTAGGTATTAATCCTTCTGCCCAGTTCACACTGTGGAGGTCAGATATGAGACCCACATCTTAGTGCAACGATATGATACAAGGTAGACCTAGAGAAAAATCTATGTGAAGATTCGGCAGTAGATAAAGAAAGTTGGGGCATCTCTGACAGAATGACAGATACTCAGTATTACAAACGTGGGGCCATCCAAGCCTCAATGGCTTTCAAAGGAAAGGAAGCATCCACTCTACGATCCCAGGGAGCAGAACTCAAAGCCACGGAATGGAACCTGGACTGTAGAGAACTTGAGAGTTTCTCTTACCAGAGACCTACATTTGCCAATGAACAAATGAATACATGAACCAGTGACTGAATGAATGACCAAAGGAAAAAATCAAACTGCCCAGAAGAAAACTGTCCCCATTGGCACAGTTACCCAAGACTACAAGGTCCTCCATCATAGGTGACAGAAGGCAGAACCACATGAGGCACATGTTCAACCATATGTTGAACTCAACCTTGGGACTCAAAACCAATGCCTGGTTCACCTTGACCAAATCCGCCTTCAGGGAATGGCCCCACCCCATGTGTCCTATGTTTTCTGTGAGTGGTGGCACCATCTTCCAGTTAACCAGAAAGCACATCCTTTTCACAAAGGGTGCTCCCTTGAACCCACGAGCCTTCACTTCCAATCTTTTCTGGAATAAATTTATCCTCCCGATTCTTCAAAAGGAAGCCATGTCGTTCCTCCATTTAAAGTCCTCAAAAGCAAAGTTTCAGTCTTACCCAGCCATGAACCCTTCAGTTCCAACCTGGAGGGCAGGAAGCTCCCACTGGTGCAATAATGGCAGGACTATTATGAGGGTAACCAATTGCTCTCTGATTAGATTTGAGGCCCCGCCCACAGGAGGTGATTCCTGCCAGATACTGCAAACCTGCTCAAATGCCAAAGGCCATAGGGGAAAGCCTGCTGCTGTCTTGCAAAATGGGCATGATGCCAAAGTGCTTTATAAATATTGATGTTTATAGCCATAGGTAAGTGCTGCTCTCAGCCTTGGCCAGAGAAGCTTCTCTTTGCTGTGGGCAACAATCAATACAGTGACTAATAACTTGTCAAGTGCTGAGAGAGTCCAGCTCCCCCAGGAGATCTACATCACAGCTCTAAGGCCCAGGGAACCAGAGCAAAGAAGTGACTGCAAGAGCGTAGGTGCTCAAGATGGCGGTGACTGCTGTGAAACGCTATCTTCTGGATATACACGGCCATTTCTGTTGTGAACTCCCAGCTGCAGTGGTTCCATTCACAGGACTGAGCCCATCAACATCTCAATCACAAGTGAGGGCGGGACCAGTGAAGCCCCGCCCCTCTGAAGGAAGCTGTTGGCAGCTAATTGGTAGCTTGAAGAACGGGGTGTTGTTTTTGTCGTCAGTGGTACCAACACTAGTAAGTTACCCATGCTCCAGGAAATAGCCAGACACCTGCGCCTATGCCTTCAACCTTAACTGAACTCAGAAAAAAAAAAAAAAAAAAGGAAATTAAAGACCTATCGATAGGAGAGTTATCTGTTAGAACAGCTTAATGTGAATGGGAGTCGGTGAGGGTGTAAGGGAGGTAAAAATGGCCAAACTTCATGACACACATGTATGAAATTGTCAAAGAACAACAATAACTTTATTGAAACACACACAAACAACAACGACAAAATCTCTCCAGTGAGAGTCAGGAAAGGGCCCACAGGACTGGTGCTTGTCTAATGCCCACCTCAAGCCTCATTTCTACACCACTGCATCTCTCAATACATATTCCATTCATGCATGAAGGCCTCAGGGACCACAGACTCACACTGACATCTTTGCTCAAGTTGTGTCCTTTTTTGTATGTGTATGTGAGACTGTAGGCCAAGTGTACAAGGGTACCACGTCCCCACCCACGACCACGATGCCACCCATCCCCATATCTCCCACCAAAGCCAGAAGAAGACATAGGACACCCTGGAGCTGGAGTTACAGGTAATGGTGAGCTGCCTGCTGTCAATGCTGGGAACTGAACTCAGGTCCTCTGGCAGAACAGCAAGCTCTCTGAAGTGCTGAGCCATCTCTCCAGCCCTGCAAGCTCTTTCTAACACTGACAATGAACACAAACTTTTTAATCTCACCTCACTTTTCACTTCCTTTGAGAAGCCTATCCCAACCTCTCAGGTGGCACTGCCTTAGGCCAGCTCAGACTGGGCCCTGCACTAGACTCCACAACCTACCCTGCTGTGTTTACATGACCAGACCCATGAGTGTCTTCTACACTGTGGATCATCGGTAATAAAACCTCCACCCACTTCCCTGTCCCTGCACCTCACACCTCTTCTAACACCAGAAAGAAGAAAAATCAACATTTGCTGCAGGAAATTAAACAACCCACACTGCGTTTTTCTTTTCTTTCTTTCTTTCTTTTTTTTTTTTTTAAAAAAAAAAAAACCTGCCCTAGCTTTGTAACAGTTAAAAGGTGATAAAGACATCTGTTGCTTCTGCCTCAAGGAGCAGAGGAAGCCACCCAGGGTGGGGACAGCTCTCTGCAGCTGCCTCATGGTAATGCTGTTAGCCACTGGTGTAGAAGCCGCTGAAGAAGCCACTGCAGCTTCCTATGCTCTGGAACCATGAGGTTGCCCCGAGAACACTGATCCAGAAAAGACAACTACAGCTAAGCTGCTACATGTAGCCTCTGCAGGAGTTTTGGGGATTCCCAGAGGGAAGCCCTGTGAAATTGCAGATCTCCTCACAGAAAAGATGCTTTGGGGCAAGTCCAAAGTATTAGTAGCTATCCACATTTCATCACACTGACAGGCGAACTGCCAAGAAGAAACGGAAATTGATCTAGGCCCTCGGGATCCAGCTCACAAATTGGTGCTTGGATCTTAGCTGGTCAGGATGCGAAATGCAGCAGCCCCTTCTCTGCAGGATGCTATGCATCCTTAAGAACTGAAGCCACTCCTTGGTATCCTCCAGGCAAGTTCCTGGCCAAGCTCCCTGAATGGATGCAAAAGCAAATCCCTAGCCCCTTAGGCCCTCATTTGCTTGCTTCAGACAAGTGGACACAAAGGCAAACCAAAGTATTACCCTTCTTCCTCTCCGTTTCAGTTAACACCAACCATAAAGTCTCAGTGGAGAAGGAAGGCAGAAGGCAAACAGAGGGATCTTAGTTACTGTGCTAATCAGAGAAAGAATGCCATGAAATAGTAAACGAACCACCAAGGAGTGGGGGAAACAAATACCCCAATCTGTCTTTCTGTCTTTGACCACTGTTCCTATCTCTATTACCTCTGCCCTCTGATTAGAACAAAAGACTCTGCTCTACTTAGTGCTCTTGCCTACATTACAAAGGATAAAATGCTTAAAGGTGAGGGACCACATTCTATTCATCTTTAAATACACAGAACCTCCTGTCCTCCCTTCAAAGCCAGCTCCTTCTTTCTCCCACTCTCTCTTCAACTGGCTCAGACACCCTAGAGCTTCCATGGGCACAGGCAGATCCTGAGTCAGGCCCCACTCACCTCTCTACCACTGGCGTCTAGCACAACATCTGGTTCACTGCCGTTGTTCAACAAATGTTTGTGTAATTGACCTGAAATGATTCCTAGCAGAAATCTGTTCATGTTCCAGTGTGGGTGCTAACTCCTACAAATTATATCATGTCCTCGTGTGGACGATAAGGAGGGTGGATCAGATCTCTCGGCCTGCCTGGCTGCAAACATTCAGGAAGCCCCCACTGCTCAGGGGCTGTCATTTACATAGGTCACAACAGCAGTGGTCTCCCTTGGAACTGTGCAAACAGCACCCTACCCAGATCCCTTCCTGCTATTTAAGTTGGTGTTTAAAAAAAGAAAAAAGCAATCTCAGATACCCAAGTATGCATGACCTATTTATTGATCGATCAAATATTTGCTAAGTGCCTGCTAACTTGTATAGACCAGGCATACGGGTCTACAAAAGCCTTGCTAATGAGTTGAAGAATACGGGCATAGAATGAAACAGAGCTAAAACATGAAGTCTGAACACAATCAAAATGAATAGGACAGCCAAGAAATTCTGAGGCTCAAAGGACAGAGAGGTTGCTACGGCCAGGGAGGTCAGAGGCCCAGAACCTGAGGCCAGTTTTGTCAACATGGATGGAAAGGCTTGGTACTCTCATGATGGAGCCCATCTCTGAGAAGTGACCATATCATGAGGCTCTGACTTTAATCCCTTGATGGGATCATACCATGGTGACATGGTATGTATGTGTTGGAAAGTAGGGGGTAGGGCTTAGTTAGAGGAAAGAGACTGCAGAGGGCATGCCCTGGAAAGTTACACCTAGTTAGCATACCCACCCTGCTGAGTAGCTCTGCTCAGCCATGCTCCCTGACATGCTGTGTCTGCTTAGCCTCCCCAAGGCAAAGGAGCAGCCAAGTGGGACTGAATCCTGAGACAGTGTGAACTCAAAAAACGAACTCTCCCAGCTTTGCCCTGTTTCTTTGGTGTATTTCTCACAACAATCAAAAGCCTAGCACATGGCCTCGCTCACATCTACGTGGCACAGGGAATCGCTGTTTGTCTTTGGAGACTATGGACTGACTCCACTCTCATCCTCTGTTTCTCAGAACAGCAGAAGGAGGAGCAAACACCTCTGAGAACAACATACGCAGTAAACACCAGGTGGCTGCACAAATCCCAGCCAAGGTTGTACCTGTCCAAAGAAGGCCAGTCCATATTTATTTGAACTATGTGTTGTAGACACTTCTAAATGATCCATGCCAATAGAAGAACACCACTATGTCCACGATGCCCACCACCAACCCCCCAAAGCCATTATGAAATGCCTAGGGAGGGTATTATGGTTTTTCATCAGCAGGTTTATTTTCCTGGCCATGTTTTGCTGCAGCTAGTGCAGAATGACGCTGAGTTCCCTGGGCACATATGCACCGACAGATGGTGTAAGAGGACTAAAATCACACTAGCTCCTTCAGATGAGCCAGCTTGGAATGCTAATGTAATCTGTGGAGAAGTTAAACAAGGAAAATTGAGAACCGACTCCCAAATCTGAAAACTAGAACTATCCAAAGAATGAAATCTATGCCCAGGAAACCAAGCCCTGGCCCTGTATGCCTTCCCCACATAGCAGTTTACCAACCACAACATTTACCTCCTCACCTACGTTACAGCCAGAGGAGGAAACACTCATGGGGGTGGGAGAGGACCACAGTATCCTGTTCCTCTTTAGATTCACCATACCTGGCGTAAGTACCACTTGCTCAGTGTGTGTGGTGTATGTTAATGACTAGACACACAAACACCAGCAGATCTGTGGGAAGCATCCTCGGTGACTATCTTCCTCTAAGCAAAAGCAATCTGAACATAGATGCAGGTGTCATGTACGAACACAACCTCCCCTGCCTCTAGGCTCTAGAGAAGCAGCTGTCCCCATGCCACTCAAGGCCAAGAGCAGCCAAGTGGAAAGCCAAAACTCGACCTTTGTCTTTCTCTACCTCTTGGAGGTTCAGTACATGCCCAGTTAAGCACAGGGGGGAAACAGCTGTTAAGACCCCCTTTTCAAAGGGGGGTCCCAAGAGTGGGGGACCCACTCTTGCTGCTGACCAGTTCTAACAGGAGCAAAAGCAGGAGACGCCTGCTTCGTCCCACACCACAGCGTGATTACAGGAGCCTTCTCTGCCTCCCACGATCACCCAGCTAAAGGGTTCAAGCCAAAACCAAGCAGAGATGAGAGTCAGTCTGTCTTTTCCAATGGTACTCTGGTTCAATAGCTTCGTGAAAGGAAGCAAAAAAAAAAAATTATTCTGGATGAAATCAAGCCTAAAGGGGAGAAAAGCTACAAACTCCCGAAATTTTGCTTTTCGATTAGACATAATCCAAGACTCTCAAAAATGACGCTATAAGCTAATGGTTACTTCTTCCTGAGCCTCAGTTTCCCCATTTGTAAAATTAAGCAGTTAACCCCTAACATCCCTTCCAGCTGCATCTTTGACAACTCCCAAGATGAAATGTAGCACAGCAGAAGTCACCTGGTTACCAAGTGATATACATTCTATAATCACTATTTGCCTGTTGTTATTTCTTGTCATTTTAACTATTAGTCATCTTATGCACAAACCTTTGGAAATGCCACTTCTAAAAGTGGCATTCTAAAAGCAAAGACATGTTCAAAACTCTCTAGTTACATGTGATAAGGAAGCAGAAGGAGGAACTGTCTCGGGGGAGGAAGAGAAGCAGACAGGATGGAGAACAGGACAGCAGACAGGGTAGTAGGAAGTGAACAGTTTAATAATAATAATAATAATAATAATAATAATAATAATAATAATAAAAACTGTCATATGTTAAAAGTAAATAAATAAAATTACCATAATGAGATTCTTTATATGTTAACTTGAAATAATTAATTAAAAGAAAGATGATGGATAGTTTTTATTCTAAGAAAGAAAAATTATTTCACTTGTTTCTCCTAACCCCTTCTAAGGCAGAAGGAATTAGTTTTGTCATAGACATAAAAAGTTTAAGTGATTTCCAGAGGTCTCAGTTCTTTGTCCTGAACCTATGCTGCAGAGAGCATCCAGTGGTCACCACAGACACCCGTGTGAGAGAATGGTTGATGTCCAAAGAAAAGAAATAAGTAAGGCTCAGTAACTGACGCCTGCAATCTCAGCACTTGGGAGGCTGAGGCAGGAGAGGGTCAAGTTCTGCACCAATTGGAGCTACATTGTACGTTTCAAGACAACATGGGCTACACAGTGAGACCTTGTTTAAAAACAAAGGAGAGAAGAAAGAAAGTTTTTTTTTTTTTTTTAAGAAGAGAAGAAGGAGGAGGGAGAGGGGGGATAACCAGAAGGACTTACTTCAGCTCGTTGGTCTCCATGCCCTGGGCAATAGCCATGATGATACCTCCATGGTCACCCCAAGTATAGTAATGAGGTCCAGGAAGAGCCTGATTAAGAAAAAATAAACAAAGCAGAGGTGATGTGTTGCTGTAAAGGTAAATGCAGAAACGGTGCACTTCCCTTCCTCCGGACACACACCACCACAATGATAGCCACTAAAATGGAGGTTCCAAGTTTCAGAAGCGGTTCTTATCCACCCTCTCACTCACCCCTCACAATCCTAGAGTCAGAGAGAGCTAAGTTCTCACACTCCAGAGTTTAGGTTACCAGAGAGAGAGAGAGAGAGAGAGAGAGAGGGGGGCCTCATCCCCACACTGCAAAATAATTAACCAATCAACCAGAGCCACTGTTCTATTATTACAAAGGGACTTAGTGCCTAAAGAAGCTACCCACACTGGCTCCTAATACAGAGTGGCCTCAAGGGAAGGCCCCGTTCATAGAGCACCCCAGTTCTAGCCAGCGATCTCAAACATCCATAGAAACTGTTTCTACAAAAGGAACTGGATGACCCCTGGCAGGCAGGCTGGGGAAGTGTGGAAGCAATCCACACTTGGAATGTACCTCTCTACCTAGCACCTCAAACTACTTTGAATGAGGGATCTTGACAGAACCTAGAGAAAAATGATGTAATATACACACATGAACAAATATGCTTGTATGAAAAGGGCTATTACATATGCAAATTATATAGCTGAAGTGGCCACAGGTTGCTCACCCGAACCTGGGGGAACAGAGGCCAACAAAACTTATTCAAGATCTTTTTAACCCAGATGGCCACTGGCCGAGACTTCAGCAGCAGAAGAAACACGAAGCCTGGGAATGAAGGGGGCATGAAAGATGCTCAAACAAAGGAAAGCCAAGGGAACTCATAGCCAGTGGGCCCCTCACAGACAGAGGGCTCTGCAGGAAATGTTCAAGGTATCTCTCTAAGCAATGGGTATCTACCCAGGGATCATCAGGAACCATAAACAAACAAGAGAAATGGCAAATACGGGGGGGCGTGGGGGGTAATTAAAAACGGCTCACAGGGGGGTGGGGGGGTAATTAAAAACTGCTTGCTTGCTATTATTTAAAATCAGTATTAGAATTTAAGCAAAAATAAATGAGCGTTTTTAAAGTATACAGACATATACAACAAAAGCAGCAAGGTTAGGGAGGGGATACAGACCCACATGATGCAAATATTCTATATTTATATACATTTAATAAGAACTCAGTGAAGACTATGTGTTCTAATTCTCAGAGAATCCACTGAAATAAAAGAAGATAAGAGAGAAATACAAAAAGACAGAGTCTAATCCATCTGGTGGCTAGGGGGGACGCTTAATGGTGGAGCACCCGACAAGAATAGACTTTGGGTTCAACGCCCAACACTGTCAAAAAACAAATCTAAATAATGCAAAAAGGAGATGTGAAAAAAGAAACAGCAGAATGGATCCGGAGGAGATAAATAACAAAAATATTACATTAAAGTCTTAATTCCAATAAATAAAGGCACACAGGCAAAGCCTGGGGTCGGTGAGATGGTTCAGTGACAAGGGCACTTGCCTCCAAGCCTAACAACCTGAGTCTGCTTCCCAGGACCCAAGTGGTGGAAGAACAGAACCAGTTCCCACAGGTTGTATTCTGATCCCCACATGCATCTACCTAGCTCCACCAAAAAGTCAAATAAAAATAATAATGATTTATAAGAAAGCAAAAATGTAAATGTTGCACTCATAAAATTCTTTAACTACAAAGACACAGATAAATAGTAAGTAAATGGACAATAGTAGATGTATCCAAAGGAAAATTTAAAAACTTACATGTTTAAATTTAGAAAACATCTAAAATAAATAGCTATCAAAACACAGAAAGAGCAAACAAATAAGGAACTTTTTAATAATATAGTAGAGAAAACAATCAAGTCATTCCTACCAGGAATGAAATTATCTCTAAAGCTTCTACAGATGTTTAGAAGGTAGCAAGAAAAATCCACTAAATTTGAAAATCTGAATAGATATACACCAACTGGAGAAAGTGAATTGCTTGCCAAAAATATTCTAAGAAGAAAGTTCTCAGCCCAGCGGTGAATTACAGAAGACATAACACCAACTTTAGCATAGGCAGCCAGAAACAAAGGAAGGGGGACAGCACATCAGTATATTCTTATTTTATGAGACCACCCAGGCCCCAATACTGAAACTTGCCAAAGACACTGCAAATGGGATCTTACACTAGTATTTCTCACAAAGAGATCCTTATAATTTTTAGCACATCAAACCTAACTATATTTAATAGGACGATGTATCATGACCAAGTGGGACTTATTCTGTAATGGAAAGTTAGCTCAATATTCAAGAGCCAATTAATACAATCCATCACAGTAACAGAATAAAGAAAATCTATATCGTTGTATTGATATAGACTGACATTTGACAAAAAGTTAATACCTGGATGTGATTTTTTAAGAGTTATCAATAACCTAGGACCAACTGGGATTTATCTCCATGTTGATAGAATACACACACATACACACACACACACATGCATATACATACATATATACACATATATATGCATAAACATCGTATACAACCAAGAGCATATTGTTTAATTCATGAGACTGAGACAGCAAACACAAAGACTAGCTTTCCCGGATTACAAAGAGAGACTCTGTCTTTAAAACACAAATAAGGAGACTAAACTTTTTATCCTCCAGACAGAGAATAAACTGGAATACTCACTCTCCCTGCATCTATTCAACAGTGTTTGGAGGTCACAGTCACCATATTAAGAGGAAAGAGAAATAAGAAAGCATCAGAGCACAGAGTGAAAAAACAGCAAGAAGAAAAAGAAATAGTTTAATAAAAGATCAGAAAGAAACTGCCTCCCTTTGCATCTGGTCTGATTGTTTATAATGAATGCACATACAAGATAACTAAAAAGAATGCATGCCTTTGACAAAGTCATAGAATGCAGAAAGCATTGTTATATATTAGCATAAAAATCTAGGAATGAACCCAGGCATGGTGGCAGTGTCTTTAATCCCAGCGCTCAGGAGTCCGAGTCAGAGGCAGGTGGATCTCTTGAGTTCAAAGCCAGCTTGTTCTTTATAGCAAGGTAAGCCAGGGCTACACAGACAAATCCTATCTCAAAAAAATAAAATCACCAACAACAAAATTTTAGCGATAAACTTAAAAGAAAATTTTATTTGCATTAATAGCAAGTTTAAATATTTAAGAATAACACATATATACATTGACATTTCTGGGGTTGTAGCTCAGTGGAGTGCTTGCCTAGTATGATTAAAACCCTGGATTCAATCCCCAGAATTAAGAAAAAGAAAGAAAGAAAAGAAAAGAAAGATGAAGTCAGGCATAGTGGCATATGCTTGTAATCCCCATACTCAGGAGGCAGAGACAGTAAGACCATGAACTTCAGCCTGAACAACATCCAAGGCTTCTACATTGGAAATGTAAAGATACCAAGAGAAATTAGAGAAGGCATGGAGGGATACACTACAATGGTGGATCAAAAGACTCGGTGTTATTAAGATGTCAATTTACCTTGAAATCGATTTACAAATTTCATGTGCTCCCAGTGAAAATCCTAGCAAAACTGGCAGGGTATGCAGACACACAAAGGACTTTGAATAATGAGAGCAATTTTGAAAATAAGCAAAGGGCTCACCCTAATTGATTCCAACATTGGCTAGAAGGCTTTGGTAATCGAGACAATATGGTAGTGGTGAAAAAGACAGACACATGGCTCAATGGAACATAACAGAACCTCCCCCCGCCCAATATACCCACATACATATGACACATTGATTTCCAAAGAGAGACCAGGGCGACTCAACAGGGGAAAGAGAAGTCTTCTCAACAGATGGATAAAAATAGATATCAAAAAGTGGTTCACGCAGATTAAAACATAAAAACAATAGGGTGGTGACCAATCTCTTATGACACATTTAGAAATTAACTCTAAATGAATCGCATGTGTAAACACAACTTAAAGCTATAGAACACACACACACACACACACACACACACACACACACACGGGAAAATAAAGTATCAGACATTAAAACAGCTTAACTGTTCCAAGTACGTAGAACAATTAAGATTTGATTGGATAAGCTAAACCACCATTGTCCCTATGGTGGGGACAAAACAAATCAGTAAAACAGAAAAAGGCCACAGGCAATGAAGCCCTTAGATGAGTTTCAAATTCACAGGAGTGACAGAATCTTGGAAAGTGGAATAAACAATCTATCCAGACAGAGCAGTCCTTCTAGAGAATTCTGGACATGCTAACAATATGTAGAGGTGGATTCAGACTTCAGACAGTGAGATGAATGTATACAACAAGGAGGATACGGAGACACTTGGGGGATGCCTGATACTTCGAATTTGTAGAAATGAGGGCTGGCTCTTATCAAATGGAAGACTGTAGCATAGATTTACTATAGTTCACAGCTCGCAGTGGAGTCGTTATAGAAGAAATTGTGGGGATCAGAGAGTTTACATAACTAGCTAGTTGGAGGGAGAATCTTGGGTCACCACTATTCTCTGCAGCAGTCTGTCACCTGCATCTTTCATCCCCCAATGTAGGTGATGGCTGGTCCCCTTCCCACATGGGGCTGCTGTGGTGAAGGCCACCCACAGGGACTGTGAAGCTCCCTCACAGATAATCTCCAACTCTCATCCCTAGCTACTTCTCTGTTAGTTCCCAAAACAAGGTCCCTTGGGTGCTGAATACTTCCTGGCAGGTATTACATATGCCTTGAGAGAGTCTCCAACAGCTGCCCTGGCAACAGCCAGGCAACGCTGCTCCAGCGGAGGAGGAGCAAGACACAGCTCTCTACCCAAAGGAAATAACTTGCGGATGTTCCTGTCCCTGTTGTCTCCAGCAGCAGAAGGTACTAAAAGCCCTCAGGCCTCTCTGCTGCTGAGAGAACGCAGCACTCCAAAGGAAGCCACAGCTCTACGGATAGAGAAGCAGCTGTCCCATCTTTCCCATGGGATAGGATAAGAGCGATCTGAAAATTCCAAACCTTCAACTCTCGTCTGGCCTGATGTCCTGATCACTTCTTTTATTTGAATACAGACTTGTAGTTTCTGCCATTCTGGGTAGAACCCTTAACGTACGTATGCATATATACACATGTATGTGGTCACATACACACACACACAGAGACAGAGACAGAGACAGACACAGAGACACAGACTGTCTTCCCTCTCTCATTCGGAGGAATGGTAAGAAGCCTGAGCCACATATGATATAAAATATAAGAGCAATGTTTAAAAATCACCCATAGCCAAACGGTAACATGATTGCTATGCATATTGCAGAATAAGTGTGGAATCATGTACCCTGCATTCCCCACGAGAAGCACTGTGGGAACAGAAGATACAGATGCTGACTTTTCAAGTCGGCCTGTACAGAGATGTGCTGGGATGTCAGGACCCATCCTCAGGGTCAGCATAGACCAAGTCCCTACAGAATAAGACCACAACTTAGGCTGGAGCACTAGCTGACCCTTGAGAATGGGTGTGTTCAAGATTCAAATAGGTTAAACAGTGTTAAAGCAATCCCCTCCCATAGCATGGAGGTGAAAAGGACCAGCCAGCAAGGCTCAGAAAAACAGGGAAAATGAGCAGTGTCAGACCCACCACAACTGCATTGTAATTCGCTGACACATTTGCCAAATTTCACTGGGCATTTTCTCTATGCCAGACACTGTTATAGCCCAGAGTTGAAGAAGTAAGCAAAACAGACACTGTATTCCTCCCCCCCACCCCCCACATGGAATGCCTTATCCTGAAAAACTTGGTCAAATTCACAGTTGTTTCTAATAAAAACTGAAACGTTCTGTTTTTGATTTAAAGTGATATTCTGGCAAAAATCTCGGGTACATTATAGGGTGTGAAGACACAGGAGTGTGGCTTACTCTTCTGTGCAGCCCTGGGTTTCTGTACACACATACGGATCATATAGAGCATCACAGACCTCCACCAGAGACCACTGTGTCCCTGAAATGTCAGTGCACAGCCCACATGCTCACACTAAGAAAAGCCCCAGGACCAACTGACCTCTCTCCACCTGGCTCCGGCACTGCTAGAGATGTACACGTTGGTCTTGCTGGCCAAGTTCTTTCCCACGGAGCCTGAAACACAAAAGGAAGAATATGCCAGAAAGACATCTGGCCCAACTAGACATCCTGAATAGTAGTTAGTCACTAGGATAGTGCTGTAAAGCCATGAGGAGGGGTCACACTGCTGGAGGCATAGGTGATCACTGTATATCTATCTGGCTCCATGTAACCAGTTCACCCAAGCCCCTGTGATAGCAGGCAAGGCACTCTTACCGGTAGCAATGATGAGGCCGGGGGCTGACTCCTTGGACAGTATAGGCATCCTCCGAAGTTGAAGGTTGAGCAGTTGACTGAGGCGCTGAGCCAGGTGGAGGGAACAGCCCTGAGAAAGCTTCAGAAGGAAATTTCCAGATGGGACCAGCATATAATACAACACATGCCTAGGACTCGCTCAAACCCAAGAGTCTATCCAAGGGCCCCACAGCAAGACTCAGAAGAGGGTCTGGCCCAGAAGAAACCAGACTTACAACCCAGTGGTCTCCAAATCTCCTTAAACAGAGCATATCTTCTGAACCAACATAAACGTCTACCATTGAAGAAAGAGAAAGATATCTTAAAGTCCTGAGACTCCCAGAAATAACAATTACAAGCTAGTGTCAACTCAAGCAGAGAAAAAAGGCAGTCCATTGCTGGTGCCACCCAGGGATTCAGAAAGACCGAGAACTGAAATGTCCTGTGACTTTATAAGTCAGTGCAGATGTGTTTGAAATACGATGCTCAGAGTTTTGTCAGAGGAAGAAAGAATCAGAAGTCCAAAAGTCTCATTGGAAAATGGCCAGACATGCATGACATGTGATATGAATGCCACAGGGGTCATGTGGAGACCTTAAAGACTTATCCTACATTTGTACAAAGATGCAGGCTTTAATGGTGTTGAAGCTGGCTTCCTCTCTGTGCGAGGGTACCTACGATTCCATGGACCACCACAAATGCTTCTGCCTTGTTCTCCTGGACAGAAAAATGAGGTCTAAAGTATTTCAGACATATCAGTGATCAAAACGGGGGACTCTGTGTTCATGGCACAGGTAAAAATGACAACAAGGTTTGTCCAACCACTTCTTTTTATCATACACACAAAAACATCCTTCTGACAAACTAATCTTGCTAGCACCCTGGTTTGGTCAATTAAGAACAGGAGATAATCAGGTTGGCTCAAAGAAGTTTTCCTTCCCTACCTCCTCTTTCACTCAGTTTATTTCACCTCCAAGGAAATCAATCCTTGGAAGTATTTCTGGATCCTTGGGCCATCATGTTTCAATCATATACATTATTGTATATACTTTTTTCCACCTCATGGTTTGGGTTGAAATATTCCCCAAGGGTCTTATTCTAAAGATTTGGTCACAAGATTTTGGTTCTTCTGGAAACTGGCAGCAAGGAAGTCGTCATTAGGTGTGCCTTTGAAGGGGACATGGAAACCTTGGTCTCTTCCTCTCTGGGTTTCTTTTATCTATTTCCTATCTGCCATGATCAATCAAGATGATTCTACCATGATGTTCAGTCTTACCACTGGCCCAAAGCGAGAGAGCCAAACAAGCTCAAACAAAAACTACAGATACTTCTGTAACCATGGCCCAAAACCAGCCTTTCTACCTCATAAGCTGATTTTCTTGGGTACTTTGTAATGGTGACAAAAAGCTAACATACCACCTATGGTGGTTAAAGTTCATGGTCAATTTGATTGGATCCAGAATCACCTAGAACAAACGTCTCAGGGTAGGTCTGCGAGGGGCTCCAGAGGGGCTAGGCTGAGGGGGAAGAGCCACCACGACTGTGGCAGTGCCATCCTATGGTCTGGGGTCCCTACCTGAATGAAAAGGGGAAGGGAGAAAACAAAACTAAGCGTCAGCCTTGAACCTTTCCCGCCATGATGGATTGTACCCTCAAAGTCTTGAACCAATGAATAAAACCCTTTCTTCCTAAAGTGGTTTCTTATTAGCTATTTTGTCTCAGCAAAAGGAAGAGGGTCCCAACCACCACCTAAATTAAGAATTAGAAACTAAAAGCCAATTGACACCCTACAGTCACAAGCTAATGAGTCTGAGAAATAGTAATGCCACTGAATCTGTTTCACCAAGCTTGTCCCCTGCCCCCTGGCATGTTCAAAACTGCCTAGACACATCCATATCAAGATGGGCCAAGCTTCTGAGGTCCTAAACACTGAGAAAGGGGAATTGTCTAGGTGCTTGCCCATGTCTGTAGATTTCATGTGGTAAATTGAGACCTATGGCCAAATAAAGAAGAAATATAGGAAAGTGTGGTCTAGGGCAAGACTCTCCAAAAGAGTTTTCCCAAGGAGAGAAATGCAGCCATGAAATGCAGGGGAGACAACATAGCTTACCATGAACAAACAATCCAAAGTCCAAAAGATTAGATGACTAGCTAAATACAGTTGCACCCAAAATTAACACTAATTTCTTCTGGTTTCCTTCTGCCCACTCAGATGAAATAGAAATGCAAGTGTGGTTGTCCCAGAAGACTAGGGAGCACAGCAATCAACTCATGAGAACACTTAGAAGGACCAAGCAACACAGTTTAAAATGTTTAGCTTCTCAGATAGGAGAGTAAACAGGGAGGACTATTCTCACTCTTCAACACTAGGTTTAAAACAAAATTGGTGATGTCATTTTTTATAGTAGTTCCAGACCAGAAGAAATAAAATACCATCATGTATGATTTTAGAGCTCAGTTTAAACAGTGTGTGTGTGTGTGAGTGTGTGTGTGTCCTAATAAAAGATCATCCATTTGAAACAGTTGTATACATAAAACAGGGGGTGGGGGAACCATGTCCATGCACCTGCTAGGCATCACACAACCTCTCAAGTTTTGGGATCCTATGCAACACTTCTACCCTCATTTCTGTCCCACCCTGATTTTCCCACTAGCTCACAAAACTCCAGCTTCCCAAACATGTGATGTCCTCAAAAGACATATGTTATGACTTCATGTCAGAGCTGCGAGCTAACTCAAGCCCCTTAGTCAAACAACAAACATGATGTCTAACAGATGCTGTGTTATCATGGTGCTTCCTTCAAAACTTTGAAATTAAGCTGGGTGTGACAGTAGAGGACATAATCCTGGCACTCTGACCACTGAAGAGGCTAATGTAGAAAGACTGCAAGTTCGAGACCAACTAGGGCCACATAACAACTTTTAGGCCAGCCTGACCTACATAGCAAGAGTCCATCTCATAATAAAACAAAAACTGAGATATTAGGCAAAAGGTATAGCTCACGAGTCAAACAAACAGGGTCTGTATGTGGTTCAATCCCCAATATCTAAAAGATAAGTCTTGAATATCCCATGGCGCCCCTCTGAGTTGATTCCAGCCCCCACCCTGCCTTGGTGTGGAGCCGGGGAACAGAAAGGGCAGTGTGCATATGGAAGTTTGTTCCATGTGTTATAAACAACACGCTCTATCATCTTGCATGCTTCCTGTAAATACTGAATATAGAAAGCTGCACCAGACCACAGCTCTCTGTTTTGTATCAGAAAAAGCCAAACAAGATTAAAGTGGCTGTACCTCACAATTGATTTTCTCTCCATATCCTGTGAAGGCTGGGGCCTGAAGAAATTCCCAGGTTCCCCCTTTGTCAAAGGTGATGACCGACCTCATGTTCTCCTCATTCATAGATCCATTAATCAGGGTGGCAATGTAGACTCCTTGTAAGCCTTCTACTCGGTGAAAGTCGGCAAATGGCTCATTTGCAAAATACCTGCAGGCAAAGAAAAACAATCGTCCATAGCCCGGGATTGACATTTGCTTGGCATTTTGCATTGTGTGCAGCATAATATTGAACCATCTCAAAGCACACACTATCACGGCATTAAGTACACTCACAGTGTCGTGCAATGTGAGTGCCAGGACATTTTCATTATTGGCAGGCACTGTCTCTGTCTGCTGTTCTCTCAGTTCCCAGGCCTTGGTAATCACAGATCTGCTTTCTGTCTCAACAGATCTGTCTCTACGGATTTGCCTTACCTGGCTGTTCTGTATAAGTGGAATCATACAGTACCCTTTTGTATCTTGTTATTTTCACTTACATGTTTACAAGGTTCACCCATGTAACATGCACCAACCTCGTTTCTTTATAAGAAACGAGGTTGCATACCTCGTAAACCCTTGCATATATGCAAGTTATTTAACACTAAAGAATATATATATATATATATATATATATATATATATATATATATAGTTTTTAAGGGCCAGGGTGCTCAGCCAACTATCAGCTCCTCAAAGGACATTTAGAACGTAGAAGACATCTTAAAGAAGTTGACAGAGCTAAATCCATTTCTTCACTGTGAATATTGATCCAAATCCTTCAAGAAACCTAGACAACTGGGAAGCCTTGAGCCAGGTGTGCAAGACCCTGGTAACAATGCTGAGGCTCACAGTCTAATCTAGTCTCTAGAAATACAATTATTAAACACTAAACACAGGGTTCCCTGTCAAGAGTTCTAGATGCATCTATTGCTGGTTTGCAGTCAAACAGTGCAGGCAATTAGGACAGCTCTATAAAGCCTGAGGCTGCTCTGGCTATCAGGACAGTAAGGACCGCCCAGGTTTAACATGCTACCCTAAGAGCCCGCTGGAAAGGAGTTTTTCACTAACACAGCATGCTCACTACAAATATAACATCTATGAGGAATGGTCACCATGGTTCATATGTGGCTTTTAAACTGTACATGTGCCCTATATGTCAGGGTTTCAGAGCCATGGGCTGCACAATAAAGCAGCAAACTGCTCCAGTATCCTCATTGTGTGTCATAGGAATCCCCTGAGCTGGATGATGGCTGTACCACCTCAGACAAGGAGACACAGAAACCTCTGCTGCAGGAAAGGGAAGAAATATATAGTACCAATGAAGCTGTTCTTGGTTGTCAGGATGAGAAAAGCTCCCCCAAAATACTGGGGTGTAGACTAAACCCTCTGATGTAGGATTCCTTGGGTCTCTGTTGGGGAATGGTCTAATGGGCTCTGGCCTTCTGCACTGGTCACTCCAGCTCTCTTGCCTCTGGAACCTACCATCCTGAGGCTCACTGCTTGTTACACCCATGTAAGAGGCCTGGGTTTCTCTCAAGACCTGGTTCTCTTCCCTATTATCTTCTGGGGATTTTAGCATTGACTTCCTGTCAGCTTTTGCCTCACAATCCTCTGCTCCGATGTCAATCCACCCCTTCATTTCCCTCTTTGGCTTGCACTAGAACAACAGATTTCATGTCTGCACTCTCTTCCGAGAGCTTGTTTTCTCCCATCGTCTCCACCAGCCCACTCCAAAGCATTTCTCCTCTCCTTTCTCAGGTGCTGTGAAACTTGTCATAAAGTTCACCAGGTTTCCCCTGCAGTCATACTCCATGCATCTACACACTGGCAATCATCCCCACCGACTGAGCCAAGTGTTCCCTCCAAAGTTGTCCCTACAGGTCTGCCACATCGTTAGCACATTAGTTCCTATAAGAGTCCTATGACTAGCTAAGGCTTCCCATGAGATTCTCTCCAAGTACAACCCACAAAAGCCAGAGTAAGCCCCTGTGAAGAGTTCTCACTCCTCTCCTTTAAGATAACAAGAGCCAGTTCGTCAGTATCACATTGTTCTACTCAGTTCAGAGCCATTTATTCTAAACCAGCCTGCCAGCGCATCTGATAATTCACCCTTACCCCATTTCATCTGGCTGAGACAGAGCCACGAATGATAACAGCTCATTGAACTAAGCACATCTGAACCCCTTCTGCCCTGAGATAAAGCCTGGCAATACGAAGAAAGCTCAACAGGATGTTGGCCTACCACTGTCAACACGAATCTCTTTTCAATATCTCAACTGGATGACGCATGGCAGTCTCAGGCACCATGGGAGGAAACTGTCACATGTAATAGGCAGTTGACAGGTGTGACAAAGCCCTATGATCACATAACTAAGGGCTCCTTCCTTGGTGGTCCTCTCCAGGTAGGAATCCCACTCTGTCCTACCATAAGAAATTCATCTGAATATCTGACAAATGAGTAAGATGATAAAGTCATCAGTGAGCTTCATTAGTCACTCCATAGCCATGGGTGTCTCTGAGGTTTTGGGGGGGTGGGGGGATTAAAGTGACTGAAAGACCTAAGGGACAGTGGTTCATAAATCTTAATTATTAAAACAAGTAAACTCTATTATTCACCTACTGAAAGAAGTAAGATGCTAACATTCAGTCAATGGGGATGAACCTTGAAAACATGTTAGAAGCCAGATCCAGAAGGCCGCATACCATCTTATGAATCCATGTATGCCAAACATCCAGAAAATTAAATCCAGAGTCTTCAACTGCTCCCAAACTCCTATGAGAAGATAGCGTTCAAAAAACACCTAGTACTACAAGTACCAAACAGCCCTACATTTGTGATTGCCACTTAAAGGGACAACACTGGGGGCTTTGCAATCACACACCACTTTATAATTAACTCTAGGAGAGATTGTCAGTCACTTGGAAGCAGAGCCCCTGTGTTCCCTAAAATGATGGTATCTTCCAACTGTTCTTTCCATTGGCTCAGATACCACAAAACCCAAGTAGCTGAGGTCCTAAATGTCACCTAGAACAGCAGTGCTCAGCCTTGGCCACACACAAAAATCCCCTGAACAACCTGAACCCTAACTCCAGACCAATTCAGTTGTAATCTAAGGACACCTGATCCAGGGGTTGGGGGTGGTACACACTTCAAAAGCACCTCAAGCAAGGCCCAGTGTACAACTAATATTGCAAACCACTAAGGTAAGAAGAGGCAGGTAGCCTGGCTGGCCCAAAGGCTGGGGTCTGGGGGTTCTCCTTACCTCACCAGGGTGTCACTGCCGGCCCCCCCTGGGCTATAATACAGCACATTCTCCAAGGATAAGGAGAATTTCAGCCCTTCCGCCTCTGAGATGTATAGATTAGTACTGTTGTTGCTGTGGCTCACACACACGAACACCTGGTCCTCGGAGGCATCAGCGATGTAATATTCCTTCAGAAGCCAAAGTCAGAAAACAAACAGTTAAAAGCCCAGTTATCCCTGGGGGTTTTTATACACACATGCAGGCAATGACCCCACGTGTCCCAGTCATGAAAGTGGGTATAAGGGCACAGCTAGGCCCCAAACTGACGAAGCTGAAATAACCAAGTAACCATGATTGGTTGACATGTAGAACTTGCTGGTAAGTACGAGAAAAGAATGGGCCTCTGACCTCCATAAATGACCTAGAAACCTCTTTTGGGTAATGATGTCTCCTCATTTTCCGCAGCAGACCTTTTATTAGCACGAGGCACAACATAGATTAACACACATTTAATTTTCTCTTCTTTTCCCTCAGGAGACTAAGAGAACCCATAGAAACTAGACGGAACTGATCATCATCATTCCTGTTACATACCAGCTGAGCTATCAACCACAGGCTGATGCCAAAGCCTTCCAAGGCAACCTCCTCGCTGCAGGCTCTACCCTGGTGACCACACTGTGCCTTCCTAGCAATTGGTATGTACTAATACTGAATTCATTTGAGTAATGACTATATATGCTTTCTCCACTCTGTTCTTGGTCTTTCTAACCTGTCTATGCAAAGCAAATATATCTCCTTTTGGAACCTTAGCCATCTGCAAGGAGTATAGCATGTGGTTATTAAGTAAATGCCATGCACAAATTTCCCGTTGCCTGAGGACTGGCATATGAGGCCACTGACTGGCACTGACCCTTCTGCCAATCTTACTCCACTTAAAGCAGGAAGAAGATTCCCATTCAGCTCCACTTCTAACAGTGAAGTGCACAACAGCAGACCAACAAGGCCCAGAGTATAGGCCCAGAGTATAACAGGTCTCTTCAAAGGCCTCTCTAGAGGGTGCCCACAGGGAGAATGTAAAATGC
This sequence comes from Rhynchomys soricoides, assembly GCA_019843965.1. NCBI lineage: Eukaryota > Metazoa > Chordata > Mammalia > Rodentia > Muridae > Rhynchomys > Rhynchomys soricoides. Next base: position 2,446,768 of record JADRCH010000132.1, on the reverse strand, counting down.
TCACACCAGCAGGACATTCCCATGATGCTTGGAGACAAGCATCTTCCCCCTCCCGGCTTCCAGCAGACCTCACTCACATTAATAGGATGCTTTGTGACAAACTGGGCTGCTCTCATAGGCTTCCGGCCAAAGGAGACCCAGAGCTGGACAGATGACTGCTGCTGGCTGCTGGGAAGATGCTGCCAAGGAAGAGGAGAGGAAAATTAACTGTGCCAGATGACAGTCTCTCAAAACATGGGGAAAAGAAAACAGATCAAACCCCTCTGATTCTGCTGAAAACACAAAGCAGTCTCTAACTCAGTTCCTCTTCTGTTTTTACAATATCAGCCTGGAGCTGAGCTGTTTAGTACTGGATGTTCAATCTCCAAGTCCCACAGACAGTCTGAGGGTATCAGAGGAAGAGAGACAGTAGTAGGACACGTGAACTTGGACACAGGGAGGGTGGTGGAGGCCACCAGCATATGAATAAGAGTGATAGGAAGGGAGAAAGCCATGGAGTTCAGACAGCAGAGCCTGCGGCTTTAAGCCTGAACAGGTGAGCTCAGCCATACACTATACAAAGCTCAACAATGCTGAGTACCCCACGTTGCATTAGAGGTTTTAGGCCATTGCTGGGTCATGGAAATGCAAAGATGTCCTGTGCATACGAAGATCTTCATAACTACAAGTGAATACACATTATTGCATGTTCTGTTTTTTCACTAGTTTAAACTCTGTTCCCCAAGATGAGACAATTTCCAGTTGAACCAAAGGCCCAATGTCAGCTGGAAGTTTCAACAGAAGAAATACAACAGCCAGTAAATAAATTCAAAAGTGTTCCATGTCTTTAGCCATCAGGGACATGAGAACTAAAACTGATTTGAGATTCCATTTCACACTAATCAAAATGGCTGTCATTGAGAAAATAAATGACACCCAGTGGTGGCAAGCATGTGGAGAAAGAGCCCACCTGATGTAGAAGCATGAACTGGAGCAGTCAACTACTGCTGTCAGCATGAAGGTTCCTTGAGACTAAACATCAAATCTGCTCTGACCCAGCAGAGATCCTTGCTCATCCAAGTCTATACCACAATAGCTAAGAAAGGGAACCAGTCCAGATGTCCATTGGCAAAGGATCGGATGAAGAAAATGTGATACATTTACACAATAAATTTTATTCAGTCCGACAGAACAATTAAATCATGACATTTGTAGGAGAATGTACACAACTGGAGATAAGCCTCACTCACAAAGACCATCTCTCTCTCTCTCTCTCTCTCTCTCTCTCTCTCTCTCTCTCTGTGTGTGTGTGTGTGTACATATATATGCATGTCACTCTTACTGCATAAATACAAATTCATAGACCACAATACATCAATTTTTTTCAAAGTCTCAGAAGGCATTCTTTCCCTGTTTCTGAGAGAATTATTCCTTACCTGAGGTAATTCAGGTTCACCCTAAGGTATGTGAAAGTGTTATTGTATTGTTTTATGGCCATCAAGAAAAATATTAGCAATTAAAGCACGACACACTACTGACTGTGCAGGGCATCATCAGGCTCTGATGCTTTTCTTAATAAACTGCAGGGTTTTTTAGTTGGCCTTTTTATTTTTTAGCTGTTATTAGTAAGCCCTGTGGAACAGACTTAACAGTACAAATCAGATAAAATGAAGAGTTCCAGTCCCACTGCCCTTCCCTGTCCCAGCTCCAACTTCCCAAGTGTCCACTGGCAGAAGCTCTATGCACCTGCACAGTCACACACAAACATCCCAATACAGTGACAGGCAACACTGCTAGCCTTCCCGTAACACCAAGCCTCCCTTCACTAAACAATAGGGCCCTGACTACCATCCGGGGTAAAGATCTCCATTCTCTATCTTCTCTTCAGCATGTATAGTCACACAGTCAAGCACTGGTTAGTTAATAAGATTCCAAGAAAAATATCATGTTGGTTTGGGGGGAAGCTACTTGGATATATCAAATCAGCTGGTGGAGATAACATTTTGGCCACTCTGGTTTTCCTACCTGGATGGAGACTCAAAGGCCAGTGAGGGCACGTTAAGAATAGGAATAACTCCACAGGATATTGGAATGGAAAACACAATCGTCACCATAGCCACAGCTTGCCTGTCTACCTGAGGCAGCACAAAGAGAGAGACACAATGCCCATCTTGGCTGTCACTTTGATTTCTAGTGGTGTTCTTGGTGACCTAAGACAATTCCAACCTGATGTGTGCAATCCAATCTTTGGCACACAAACGGGGTCAGAAGAGAAACTACTGAGCAACTCCTTCATGAATAGTGCATGTAAACCTTGCCAAAGCACAGTTTAGCCTTTCTTCATTAATCATGTATCTCAGACATCTTTCCATTTCACAGCTGAGGCCAGACACTGGTGATTTCCAGAAGCACTTTTTTTTTTTAATTTTTTTTAGATTTTTGGATATTTACTTTATATACATTTCAAATGTTTCCCCCATTGGAAACCCCCTATTCCATTCCCCCTCCCCCTGCCTCTATGAGGGTGCTTCCCCACCCACCCCCTCCAGAAGTTCTAATAATAAAACACACGGGAATACACTGCCTCTGTCACACATGCACACTATTTCTAGGCCACATTCTAAGAAGAGAATTAAGATTTTAGAAAAAGGATTATTATTTCTTTCTTCATGTAGCCCAGCCTTGAACACTGTCGAGTTGGGGATAGATAGCTTTGAACCTCTGATCCTCCTGTTATACCCCCTGAGTGCTGGGGTTACAGGTATGAGTCACCATACTCAGCTAGCAAAACTTTCATTCTGCATTGATATCCTCACAGGTTGAGTCCATTACTCAACCTATCAACATGTGCAACAACTAGAGTTTATTTAAATGTGTTCATCTGAGTGGATCTTACAGAATTTGATACTCTATGGACAGGTTGGTTTTTTTTTAAGTTTTGTGGTTTTGGTTCTGATAAGCAAATGATGTGGATTTCAGTGTACATCTGAGATGACAGTAAAGCAAAAAAAGTCATGAGCCATCGAGGGGGGACTGAGAAATGGGATATTCTTAACCAAAAAGGCCAAGGATGCAGCAACAAGCTCTTCAAGTCTCATAGTGGTTTAGCTAGAACAGGTGGGTAGATAGAAGGAGATCTCTCAGGGTGTGGGGTGACCTTAACAGTAGCTAAGAGCTGCAGCTGGCAGTGGTGCAGTCTCCTCTGGACCAATGACAACGCTTCAGCCAATCATCACAGATGTTCCTGGTAGGGAACATCAGACATAAAACACAGAAACCCAGCGCAGTGGCCCAGGCCTCTCCTCCCACCCAGTGACCCATCTCTGTCAACTTGATTGCACTAAGAAACATCTAAGGGATCAGGAAAGCACATCTCTGGCTGTGTTCTTGGGGCATTTCCAAAGAGCATTAACAAAAGGGAGATGGCCTACTCTGAACACATGGAGGCACTGTCCCCAGGCTGGCTAGAGCCCCAGATGGAATAAAAAGAGGGAGAAGAGCAAGCCATGAGTGTGGGCTTCTCTGCTCCATAGCAGCCCCGGCCACCCTCACCACTGTTACTGAAAGCTCTGAGGTCCTGGGTCAAAACCAACCTTTCCCCTACAGGTTTTTGTCCCGGCAACACTAATCAGATTGGCACATCCCAGATACTCAGGAGGCTGCAGTAAGAGAATCACTAGAGCCTAGAAGGTAGAGACCAGCCTAGGTAACATAGCAAGATCTCATGTAAGGGGAAAAAAAAAAACCATAAATAAAGCATAGATAACCCACAACTAGCTTTCACAGTACCAGAGGAAGTATGAAAGCCACCAAGGAGGAAGTCACCAACAGTCCCATCTAGCTGTGATCTCTGTGAGCCAGAAAATGATCCACAAGGCAAGAAATACCTATAGGTACAGTAGTGAAATGAACATTACAACAGTAACCAATGGCTTTCCGTTTAGACTTAAGGGGCCTGCACCATTCAGGAAACGCTTGCCTGAAACTGTAAACCTGACCGAGAACTCATGTGAAGCTCACAGGCACAGGGGCAAACCTACTACTATTATGTTGCTAAATGGACAGAATATTAAAAGTGTCCTCCAAATAGGTACTTCTACAACCGTAGATGGTTAACACAGAAACTCACAGTTGGTCAAAGTGCAGAGGATAAGCATCAGAGGAGCGTCAGCCATAAGCGGGATGTCTATACCACACCCATCCTCCACGAGGTTCAGGGAACATTGCAGAAAAGGGGCAGAAAGATTCTAAGAGCCAGTAGTCAAAGAGGACCTGCTCAAAATAATGTCTTCTGGACCTAACAGGACCAAAGAATTCATGAACTCGCATAGCTATGACTGCCTGCACAAGCCAAATACAACATCAAGCCAGTGGACGTTCCAGTGTGGGGGTGGACCACTCATGAGCCTCTGCCTGTAGCAGAACAGCTGTTGGTGAGGATGGCTTCTGAGAGAGAGAGATTTTTTTCCTAGAGTGTGGTCCCTGGTAGCTCAGCCATGTTCCAGTGGATGGTCGGGCACCCATGGCAGAGCAAATTAGACTCAGTGAGTTATAAATTAAAACAAAGCAAAGAAAGGAGATGAAGTTATAGGGAATGTGGCTGTGGGGAGGAAGATTCAGGAAAAGAGGGAAGAGCAGGGGAAGAATATTATCAAAACACATTGTATATGTGTATGATATTATAAAGAAATTAATAAAAATATATAATTTTTAAGAAGTGAAAAACTGTCCTAAGAAAAATAGGTTAAATAATGGAAGAATAGACAGCTAGTGGGGCTAACATATGCAAGGGATGCTGACGACAGATGAAGGTAATGAAGAGTTTATATCAATATAAACCGTTCTTTATAGATTGAAAAAGGACCACGATAAAGTTTATGAAGTCGCTATTAATTAAAAACATTTCCAGAATGACAAGGTAAGGAGCTTTGAAACTCCATCCCTAAAAGCAAGAAAAACATAAACACTCTCAAAAATCAACATTTTCAGGTTTCGGAGGACCACATAAAGGTTTGGCAAAACTCCAAGCAGCGTTTATTGAAGAACGGCATCTGGGTCTAGGCGATCGTGGTGAACTTCGCTGCACGTTCCCTCGCCCCACTCCTATCCCTCTCTCTCAAACTCTGAGGTAGCCTGGGAAGCCCACAACCTCTCAGTCATAATGGCTGAGGGGCTAGTGGACAAAACAGATCCCCCCTCCCCAAAATCCAGTCAGAAAATTGCCAGTACTTCACCTACCTCCTAGGAAAGGTACAGGCTCTGGGCTCACCTTCCCAAAACCTGACCATGCACACCACATGCACAAACACACACACACACACACACACACACACACGCACGTGTGTGCATCCAATAGTTAGTCAGGGTGTGCCTGGGGGACAGCAACTGACAACTGGCACTTTAACATAGAGATTGCCAGTGGCAGCATCCACATCTGAGGCTAACCAAAGCTTAAAAAGAAAAACCCAGAAAGAAAATAGCCCTAAGAGGAACCGTTTGAAAAGCTATGAAAATTTTCTAAGAATCTTTAAGGCCAGGCACATAAGAGCTATGAGTACACCCCAGGAAGAACAAAACAGAGTCTGTCTCACCTCCAGCTAACCTGGAGGGAGGGCTCTGCAGAAGGCAGAAATAGAGGCTGAGGGCAACTCTGTAACTTACCAGGCAGAGAACAGGAGATTTTACCCCACACCAGAGCCCACTAGGAAGGGCAGAGACTTGCTGCTTCAACATACCCAAGGAAATTCTAATAAACATTGGCTGCCTGCTAAACTAAACCACATACAATTCTGTATGTGTGCAATAAAGGACACTTCACAGAACAATACCATAGACCCAGGGATAGGAATCAAGAGCCACTGTACCACAGTAACTGTGTAATTTTCAACATAATGTACTGGTAAGCTGTAGCTGTCAACTTGACATAGCCTAGAGTCTTCTGAAGTCTTCGTTGAGTGGTTGAGAAATTGCCTCAATTACACTAGCCTATGTGCCTATCTATGGAGAATTGTCTTGATTGTTAATTAATATAGGAGGGGCCAGCCCACTGTGGGCAGTACCATTCCCTGGGCTCTATAAGAAAGCTAGCTAAGCCTGAGCCTTTCAGAATTGAGCCGGCAAGTAGTGTTCCTCGCTTCAAGTACCAGCCCTGACTTCCCTCAGTGATGGACTGGCTGTATCTTGGAAGTGTATGCCAAATAAACTTTTCTGTCTCCTAAGATGCTTTTGGTCAGAGGTTTTATCACAGTAACAGAAATCGGTCTAGAACAGAGGATGAGCCAGGCATGGCGGTATGCACCTAAAATCCACCACTACCCAGACCAAGGCAGGAGGGCAAAACCTAGGCTGAGCTACATCATGAGATGTGGCTCAGTAGGACAGTGCTTGCCTAACATACATGAAGCCTTGGCTTCAATCTTTGTCTCCCTACTCATTCCCACACCCCCCTTAACACTCAAAAAATTCCAAAAGACAAGAAAGAAGAGGTCTCAGTGAAAGCTATCCATGGGAGAGTACAGGTATCAGAATCAGCAAGCCAATCAGGCACCACAAATATGTTTTAAAAAACCAGAGAATATTAACTAATGGCTCAGTAGACATGGCAAGACATACCTATCACCCAGCACTTGGAGAGTGAGGCAGGAGGATTACAAGTTCGCAGTGAGCTTGGGCTATGTATAGAGACCTTGTCTCAGGAAGAGATTTTTTAAAAGGTAGGTCATAACTCAAGTAAATGACTTGCCTGGCCTATGGGAAGCCCTGGGCTCCATCTTTACCATATGGGCCTGCATGCATGCATTCTATAGGAGCTACTTTCCTGTTGCTGTGATAAAATACTATGTCCAAGGTAGGTCCCCAACCTATGGTAGGATGGGGTCCCCATACCTTCTCTCCCATTGAACCCACTGTGGAAATGTCCCAGAAGCATGCTTCACTATCTTCTACACTTCTCAATGTGATCAACATGGCAGGACTATACACCCTTCCAAAATTTAAAATTGTACTTGTTTAGATTTTTTTGTTATTTTGGTTTTTTTAGTTGTGTGGTTCCAAGGCAGCATTTGTTCAACTCTGCTTCACACTTGCTATTGGGTCTAACATTAGTGACCATCAAAATAGACATGACCCCATGAGTAATAGAAACTGCAGAGGTTCTCCTTTGTGCCTCTTGCTAGACTGCAGTGGAACAGACAGCTCCCGCTATTGCACCTTAAACTGTTGGACATAGATCTAGGAAACAGGCTGAGAGAAGGAACTACAGCCATCTGCTTCTGGCCCCACTCAGACAAAGCCAGGGCATCACCAATGTGTGTGAGAACTGAAACGTTAAAGGCACAGATTAATTCCAAGCCAGCAACTTCAAAGAGAAAAGGCTCATAGCCACTGGGGAGCCAGAGATAAGATTGCAAGCTGAAAAAGAACTCAGGGTTATCCAATTTGGGTCACAAAGCATCAGTGTTGAGGCCAGGTTTCTACTTCTGCCTATTTTCGATTACCCTACTCATTTCCAAGGTAACTGGTGCAGGGTATGTTCTTGAGCTACTCTGAATGTATGTATGTATGTATGTATGTATTTACGTACATGTATAGGTGTATATATGTGTATGTATATAGACATACATATGCATATACATATACATAGAGTGTATATGAGAAAGCCAGGCAAGGCAAGGAAGGGATGACCTAGGAGTCAGTACAAGCAGAAAAAAATGGTCACAATTCAGTGGTCTTAAAAATCATCTGTGGGGACTGGAAAGATGGCCCTGAGATTAAGAGTGTGCACGGCTCTTGCAGAGAACAAAGGTTCAAATCCCAGACATGTCAGGCAGCAGCTCACCACTACCCAGAACTCCAGCTCCAAGGGAGCTGACAGCGCTGGCCTCCACCAGCACCTGCACCCATATACATATCCACACAGAGACACATATAAATAAAACATTTAAAAGATGACTGTTAAAGATAAAACACTTAGCCAGGCAGTGGTGGCACACAACTTTAATCCCAGCACTCGGGAGGCAGAGGCAGGCGGATTTCTGAGTTCGAGGCCAGCCTGGTCTACAGAGTGAGTTCCAGGACAGCCAGGGCTACACAGAGAAACCCTGTCTCAAAAAACCTAATAATAATAATAATAATAATAATAATAATAATAATAATAATAATAATAAAAAATAAATAAATCACTTTGTGGGACAGGGGGTAACTCAGGAAAAGAGGTGCTTTGGGCCAAGCCTGGTGCTTGGAGTTCAATTCCTAGGATGAAACGGTTGAAGGAGAAAACCAGCTCCCGTAAATTGCCCTTTGACCTCCCCTCACATTCCCCTGAGGAACACATACCCACACAGCAACACACACCCTAAACAAGGAAACACATGCAATGTAACTTTTAATAAAATAAGAAGACACAGTTTTTCAAGGCACATACTGGGGACCGTCAATAGTTTTGAGTCACCTGTACTCTTCCTCCAGCCTTCCGCCCTGATTTCCCTGCGTGTGAACACCCTAGAATTCTATCACGGAGGTTGATCTGATTCTGCCCACCTGCTGCCAACTGCAGGAATGAATGAATGAGAATCTAGAGATAAACACTCTCCCTGGCTTCAGTCCCTCGGTTAACAGTGACAGGAAGCATTGACAACCTCCCGGGTACCAGAGGCCTTTCACGGTCAGTAAGCAAAGCCACAGCTTCCAGGAGCAAGGATCTAAGGTGCCCTTGCTGGAGCATGCTCAGTCCATTTGAGAGGGGTCCTAGTCCTGCTAAGTGACTGGCTCTGGTCTGAAGCCTCTGTTTCAGCAGCTGGCTCTTGCACATGAAACCTCCTCAAGAATGAGCATTAAGCAACTTACAGCTGGAAGCTTAATTGCTCCCTTTCTCTGAGTGTTAGCTGCCACTCACCAATGACAACGCATCCTATGAGCCATGGAAATGAGTCCAAAAATCTCAGAGAGATGAGTCTAAACTGAAAGGGTACCAGGTAGCAGGATTTAAAGAACCATAGCTTCCAAGCACATGGCTCCTGCCCATATTCTTTTTCCTGAGAGGACAAAGACATTTGTTTTTAGGAGCTGAGGAGATGGCTCAGTTGACAAAACATTTACTGAGCAAGCATGAGGTCCTGAGTTCAATCCCCAGGACCCATTGTGGGCTGAGGAACCAGACACAGTTGTTCTGGGGAAGCTGGGATGAAAGGTTCCCTGGAGCTGACGAGTCAGCAAGCCTCTAAGTGAACTGCTGTGGAGAGAGAGGGGAAAAAACAAACAAACACCCGAGGTCAACCTTTGTCCTCCACAACACACAAATGCCTACAAATGTTTAACACACACACATACGAACATATACATTCAAGCACATACCCCAAAAATGAAATCAGTCTTTGTCTGGGATGCTTGGCTACAGGGATACAATCAGATTTCTAGATTTTCTGAGACTTTGACTGCCTGCTCTAAATTTCTCTACTCTGATCTTGCACCTTCTGTGCCCTTCAGGCATGTTCACTGACATCCAGGATCCTTCAGCCAAGCTACCTCAAGTATATCATCCAGCTAATGTCATGCAAACTCGCCCAGGTGGGTGCCAGACCCAGCAGAGGAACTGCTGGAACAGCATACTGCTGAGCATCCTCAACTTACCGCCACCTTTGTAGCGAACATGTACTTGTCCCGAAGCTGAAAGTCTCTCACTTCCTCCAGGACCACTTCCTGGTTTTCCCGGGACTGGAAGAAGTCTGTACTGCGGAACACTGTGGAGAACCCAAAGGGTTCATGCCGCTCAATGTAGATAGTGTTTGGGTGGTCATAGGGGTCGATTCCCCTGGAAGGAAGAAGCAACTGTTACCATTTACTAAAGCACAGGCATTTCGCTGTGGGGACAACGGCGCAGGATGAAAGTGGTGCCAGTTACAAATGGCAATCTGCCTCAAGCATGTGCCTTTGGTTGTTCCTTAGCTAGAGACAGAAGTTGGGAATCTGCCACTTATAAAGTGGTTTGCTCTGCTGGGGCTGTTTCTAAAATATCCTGGGATTAGCACGCAGTCATCTCCGGCCCTTCTGTAAAAGAACGGAAACAGCAAAAGGTGGGGATGCTCTGAATAACTAAGCATTGGGCTCCTGGAGGCAAGAGGCAAGTTCCTGGTGCCAAGCTCAGAACCTTGGGGTAAAGAGGCATTTTCGCCAGGTGCCACAGACTCAGTGGTGCAGTGGCAGGCAGGGTACATTTTAACCCTCAGAGCCAGTGGCCTGTCCCTTGGGTGTTTCCCTGCCTGTTCATTGCAGACATCACTAATCTATGCCATCTGGAGTCATCCCCACCAGTACATTTTGTCTCCCATGAGGGACCTACGTAGCTATCATGCAAAGCATCCTTCAGAGAGGGTAGGCACTCTTGACCCCCTATGCTTCTGTAAACATCTCTGCACAGACGCCTTTTCTACAAACTCCAGTCCTCCCACCTAAATCCTCCCCTACTTTAAGATAAAGTCCAAATCACTGTCCTCCAGGAATCCTTCCCAGTGCTCCTCTTTCTCCTCCCAATGTTAAACACACACTTGCTCTGAACATTCACTATCAAGGCTTTCACAGGGGAGTTTTTAACCCAGCTTAAGGGATGAAAGTGAATTCTGGAGTCAGTCTTATTGCACTATAGTGGGGCCTCTTATCCACTGAGTCACATGTTTTTGTGCAAGCTTTGTGGGCATGTCACATGGCCTGGGGAGACTGAAGAGATGCTCACTGTATTAGATGCCTGGACCACCACTACACATATTAACCCCAACTGTAACTTAGGAGTAAGGTCAAAGCCCAGTGGAGATGCTAAGCTAGTACTCTCAAATAAAGCACCAACCAGAAGCTGGGAAGACCACTGATGGGACCAGGCTTCCTCACACTCACAAGACCTGCCAAGGTTGGTGAACCAGCAAGTGGAAAATTAACTGGAAGTCAAGAAAAGAACTCCACAGTAGCCATGCAGAGATGACTTGGGCTTTGAGCCGAGGGTGTCATTTCTGCAGCTGCCTGCACACAGTTCCACAATGCCCTGTGGCACTTAGCATAATGGAGGTGAGGATGGTTTCCAATTCCTCCTGAGATGGACTGTCAAGGCCATGTTCATCAAAGAAAACAGATTCTTTTAAAAGGAAGAAATAGAACCCGGGAGACAGTACAGCCATGAAAGCGAATGGCTGTGGTACATTGTGAGGAGCTGAAGCTCTGTGTGAAAGACAGCGTGTGTGTCCTATAATCCCAGCACCGGGGAGACGGGAATGGAGTCTAGCCAGTGAGTTCCAAGTTCAATGAAAGACCGTCTCTCAAAAACATAAGATAGGGACTGATACACACAAGATAAAGGAAGATGAACAACATCAACCTTTGGCCTACACACATACACACACACACACACACACACACACACACACACAGGAAGACGACAAGAAACAGAAAGGGGAGAGTCTCATTTCACACTAGCAGAAGACTTGATGTCGGCCCTACAATCTGGACTCGGAGCAGAGTGATAGAAAGCCAGCAGCCTAGTCCGGGCGTGGGAGAAATCCATTCTTCCTGATCAGATGCTCGTGTGGGGGTGGCTGGTGACATGTTCTCTTCTCCACAATTAGAAGTACTGATTAAAGTACTTCCTCTAGCCTGGAGGATATGCAAATGACAAGGAGACTGCTGGGTATTTTTAAAAGACGGAGAGGAAGAAGCCCTTCTTGACATATTTTGAGATGAACTCATTTCTATTATCCCTTGCTCTAGCCAAAAGAGGAAGCCAAGGTCTAGAGACAGAAGGCCTCATACCTCTAATGCCAACTCTCTCCTCTCATCCATATTTGGACCTCCTAATTCTGGGGTTGGCTCCGCCTACAAACTCCTATACTCTGGCATCTCCTTGCCTTCCAGCTTCTCTCCAGATCTTAGATACTTTTTGTTCTGTCTTCCATAAAGAAATCTCATCCATTGGCTATTTCTATGCATAGTCACCCACTGGGCCCCACCTGCCTTGCCCACAAGGAAGCTTGAATGGGCTCCCCTGCTACAGGCCTTTCCCTACCCTGTCTGCCAGTCTCTTTAACACCACACATGTATTTACTAGCTTTCTCTGCTCTGGCCCCTGCCTCTTTGCCTGCTGCTCCCAGGTTGACAAGCATGGTGGATCAAACCTGTGTTAATTCTCTGAAAGATCGGCTTGTACTGTTTCTTACATTGGAAGACATTTATGAAGAAATCCCTCCAGCCACCATAAATCTCAATACTAGACATCCAAGGATCTGAAATAGAGTGGGCCAAGCCTGTGAGCCTGCAGGAGTTCCAGAACAAAGGCCTAAGCTAAATATTCCTGCGTTTAGTTATCCTGCTGGCTCTGCCTCTTAATATGCTGCTCATTAAAATGATAAAAGATAAATTTGGGGACTGTAACAATGGCTCAGTGGTTAAGAATGCTGGCTGCTCTCACAGAGGACTAGTTCCCAGAATGCATATGGCGGCTCACAACCATCTAACGCCAGTGATCCAATGCTCTCCTCTGACTCTGTATGCACCAGGCACACTTGGGAATGCATTCATACACATGGAGGTGAAATACTCATACATATAAACCTAAAATTGTTTTCAATCAATTTCTCCTCAGAAGGCAAGAGAAAGTTATAGTACTCTTGGATGGAGGCGGTTCTTTCATGACAGTATGGTTATAATTTTCCTAAAATACTCACAGCCTCTCCCAAAGAAAATAACGAAAGGATCAGGGAAGCTGCCTGCTGTGAAAGCAACATCCTTGTGACTTGGGAGATTCTTAGCTATCCTCTTTCTTCACCATCCTCAGATATTAAGGAAATAATATCAACTGGAAAACATGCAGTTCAAACAGACAGCCAAAATAAACACGGGCAGAATCTACATCCTCTTGGCCCTTTATTGTTAATGTAGACTAAAACGAAATGTAAATCTCAGAAGACAAATAATAACTGACAAACAGAAGCATACATACAACCTGTCTCATATGATACCTGAAGGGCTTAACCTCAACTACATAAAGAGTTCCCAAAAATCAACAAGAAAACTAACAATCAGAAAAGGGGCAGGAGGCATTAGCAGGCATGCCCCAAAAGAAGAAAATTTTACTTAGTTTTTGTTGTTGTTGTTTTTGGTATTGATTGATTGATTGATTGATTGATTGAGAAGGGATTTCTCTGTGTAGCCATCATAGCTGTCATGGAACTTGCTAAGAAGAACATTTTTTTTAAAACTCATGCTTGATTAGGAGTTCATTATCCTTGCCAAATACATAAAGAGTTCAAAGCTATCCAGTATTACATGAAGTCTAGTTTGGGGGTGGGGGGTGTTCTTAAGCAGACAAAGACATTCAAACTCATTCATAATGAGAAAAATTCAAATTAAAGGTAAATGAGACACTGTGCCCTTCGCTGTAGATAAAGACACTATTCTATTCTACTGAGATGAAAGTAAATTTGACAATGTCCATGGAAAATTTGGCAATGTCTACACAAGTTACAATTTCCCCAGGGACTCAGCAGTGTGCAAGACTAACAAAATCTCGTCCCTGGGGTGCTTTCACCCTATTGAAGGCAAACAGTTTACATGCCAGACAACCGTATGCTAGAAGGTAATAAAGGATTACACACAAAAAGGATAGTCAAACTAACAGAGCAATACTTGTGATTCTAAGTAGAATCTTTAGAAAGCTCCCCACAGAAAAATAGCTATCACTTAAAAGACAATAGACACAGGTGTTGGGAGAATGTGGAGAAAGGAGGAATCTGTGTGTGGCGCACAGTGTGAACCAAGCCTGGGCAGGATCCTGAAGAAATTAAAAGTAGCACTACCTTATGCCTGTGCAGTCTGGATATAAAACCCCAACGGAAATGAACTCACTGCCTCTCTGCACTGCCATGCTTACTGTGGCACGATTCACAAGAGCTGAGATACTTAAGTGTTCATTGACAGAGAAATGCAGGAAGAGACTGTGGCATATAGACACAGTGGATTATCAGTCAACCTTTAGATGAAGCTACTGCGTGACAATATGGAGAGACCTAGAAGGTATATGTTAAGTCAAACAGGCCAGACACAAAAAAAGGGTAGTATGTTCTCACTTCCATTTAAAAAGGTAAAAACTCACATGGGGTTGGAGACAAGAGAGGAAAGTGGGAGGAAGTCAAAGTAGAAGACATGGAGGAAAAGAAGTCTAGAGAGCCAACACGCAGAGGATTGGGCTTCATAATCGTAGCTGGTGTTTGGGATTTTTGCTAAATGAACAGATCGCAGCTGCTCTTGCCACGCGCACAAGGACAACCATGTATGACCAGACATATAATCTGCTTTGCTGTGGGCATCACTTAACTAACTACATCTCTCCCATAGCCACATAGAACATACTCTAATAAAATGTAAGTAAATAAGTAAGACCTGATGGGCAAGTCTCAGGGACTGATAAGCTCAAAGGGAGGGCAGGAAGGACAAGCTGGGAAAGAACATTCTAGCCAGAGCAAAGAACAAGAGCAAAGGTCCTGTGCCCTATGGTCCATACACACTTCATCTGAAGGATGTGATGATGCCCTGCTGTGGTCCACACACACTTCATCTGAAGGATGTAATGATGCCCTGCTGTGGTCCACACACACTTCATCTGAAGGATGTGATGATGCCCTGCTGTGGTCCACACACACTTCATCTGAAGGATGTGATGATGTCCTGCTATGGTCCACATATAGTTCATCTGAAGGATGTGATAATGCCCCGTGGTCCATGCACACTTCATCTAACAGATATGATGATGCATGCAAAGGCTCATAGGAGGGCTGGGGAGATGGTGCAGCAGGTAAGGTGCTTGCTATACAAGGTTGAGGCCCTGAGTTCAGTGCCCATGTAAAACAGTGGGGAGACTCTGGCCAGCCAGTCTAGTCAAATTAATGAGCTCCAGGGTCATTGAGAGACCCTATCTTAAAAATACAGGGGAAAGTGACTGAAGAAGACAGCTACCATCAACCTCGCATGTATATATACCTGCACATATATGTGCACACAGACATGTGAACATTACACACCATACATACACAAAGGTTCAAAAAAAAGAACAGATATGATCCAACCTGGCTCAAAAAGATTGCTCTGCTTGTGTTCTGAAGATGAACTGCCAGAGGACAAGAGTGACCCCAGAGAGACAGCTGAGACTCAAGAGCAAGAGCAGTGGCCACAGGTAAAGCCATATTTGAGCAGGCAGTTCTGGGTATGCAAAGAAGGTCATTTAGGAGCTGGGGAGGTGACTCAGTGGGTAAAGCACTTAACCATGTAAGCATAAGGACAGGCATTCAGATCCCTCAAACTAAAGTAAAACACAGGAAGGTGTGGAGGTCCACCTGTAATCCTAGCACTTTGGAGGCAGAGAAGCTTCCCTGGGGCAAGACTGCTTTGCCGGCTAGACAGCCAGAACGGTGAGCTCTGGATTCACAGGAGACCCTCTCTCAATAGATAGGGTGGAGAGTAATGTTGGAAGACATGGGTGCCAACTTCAAGCCTTTTACATATACTTACACCGAGACAAACATGCCTACCCACACATGTACAAACACACACCACGCACACATATATGGGTCATTAAGCACACAAGATATCCAGACAGAAAAGTGCAGGGCTTAAATCAAATGCAAAATCAATGATCACAATGTTTGCCATTCTTTTCTCGCTTTTTTTTTTTTTTTTCTCTTTTTTTTTTTTTTTTTTTTTTCTTGAGACATAGTCTTGAGACTATGTAGCCCTGGCTGTCCTGGAACTGGCTATGTGACCAGACAGAATAGCCTCAAGCACACAAAGATCTGCCTTTCTTTGCTGCTTGAGTGTTGGGATCAAAAGTGTGCTCCACCACCCCCAACCACAATGTCTATAAAACTGATCCTAGATGCTCTGGACAAAGTGACAAAGACCCCGGCAAATAGGATGATCAAGAGTCAGTTCTGGAGACATCAGTTTGTGCTATCTCTCTGTTATTCATGGAAACAGAATGACCAAATAAGACAAACCCACTCGCTCCGTAACCCAGTCCCAAGAATCTGTCCTACCCACTGCACATGAGCATATACCTGTGGTCAAGATCTTGCATTCCTCTGTGGTCACAGTACAAGTTGACAAGCAGCAGTACTTAGACACAGGGATCTTTGACCGACAGTCTGTCTGCCTCACTCTCTTCAAAACCTCCAGTGGTTACCTCGTGCGCTCAGAATTCAGTACGAATTCCTTCCTCAAACATTGCAGCTTCTTTAATTTTGCTTTATATCTTTATCTCTCTCTCTCTCTCTCTCTCTCTCTCTCTCTCTCTCTCTGTGTGTGTGTGTGTGTGTGCAAGCACTCTGTATGGAGCTCAGAGAACAACTTATAGGAGTTAGTCGTCTTCTACTGTGGCTTCTGGGAACTGAACTCAGGTCAAAGGGCTTGTCGGCAAACACCTCCTGGGCCATATGGCTGTCCCTCAATATTGCAGGTCCTTACACAATTTCTCTTCACACACATGACACAACACATTGTCCAAACATAAAATTCAGCGTTCCCCACCAAGTACCACAATAATACACATCTGCTTCCTCGGGCAGTTAGCTCCCGTTGTGAAGTCCAGTTCTCTACAACTATCTACAGCATGCTATTTCCTGCTTCCCACTTGCCTGGATCAAGGGGAACCAGAGCTGCCTGGTGCTTTCATGCTTCCACCAAAATGTGGGGCATGTATACCAAACACCTTTTCTGACTTTACAAACTACATTCTCCTCCATAACAGTATCCAAAAATTTTGTTTAGCTGGCACTACAAGTAAATAAACAAATAAACAAACAAACAAACAATCCCACATAATCAAAGTAACATTTTTATACTGTGGAAAATCCCACTTGTGATTTAATGTCCTGAACAGGGAAGTGTTTAGGGGCTCTAAGACATGCAAGAACCTCAAGGTTACTCAGGTTTTCTAACCAACTAAAAAGCACCCCCTTTCTCACCCCCACCTGGTGAGTTTGTTCCATGTTCTACTTCTCATGTCAGAACAACGTATTCCTTGGTCCAGATGCTCTACATTTCACATGAGAGCAAAGTACCCACCTACTGTCCATTGGCACAGTTTAAGTCTGCTTATTCTGAGTACTGTTCCCAGCTGGAAGCTGTCAAACTTATAGGTGGTAGGGCCCAACTGACAGAAGAATGTGACTAGGTCAAGACCTTAAGGTCATACCTGTCCCTAGTTCCTTCCTCACCCTGTCTCCTGGTCTGCTGTGATGTGAACAGCCTCATGCAGCCTTTCCCACTGCCATGAGCTGACCTGCCATTCTCCCCAGCATCACAAACCAGCACCCTCTGATACCAAGAGCTAAAATAATCCTCCTGCTCCCGTCAGATATTTTGGTCCCAGTCATACCAATGAACTAATCGAAGCTGAAGGAGCCAGGTTTTTTTGCTACGTGGCACAACTTACCAAGAGAAGGACTTCACATGTTCCTGAATCATGAACCAGGTCTGGCCAAAATCATCCGACTTCCATAGCTGCAGACACCAAAATGACAAGAAGCAGTCATGACATGAGAAGAGATGCACAATCCACCGTATTATATCAGCCCCCCGCACCAACTGAAACCTAGCCCTCCACGGGGCACTGTGAGGACCAGCATTCGGGCACTGCACAGCAAGCAGGAGTAGAAGAAAGGACGGGTATGTTTTCTAGAGCAGCTGGAAGAAAAAATGAGGACAACTTGCCTGCCACTTGTGGGTTGTCTCACCACTTGAGTGAGGAGGTGTCAGAACAGGGGCCTGGCCTAGCATGTGCAAGGCCCAGGGTTCCTTTCTTAGTGCTGCAAAAAGCGAAAGCAAAAAAATGGGGAAACAAAGCACGTATCCACTGAAGGACAGACGGAGTGATTGATATGCAGGACATCCACATAACAGTGTGTGTGGATGATCCTCCTTGCAAAAGGAAGGCGACCCTGGCATACACTGGAGACACACATGGGACATTGAAAACACTGTGCTAAGTAGGTAAGCCAGACACAAAAAGACAAATCTTGCGGCTTCACTTCGATGAGGGATCCAGGGGAGCCAAGATCAGAGTCTGAAAATACAATGGTGGCCAAGAAGGGACTGGGGGAGGGAGACACAGGGAGTACAGATTTAACATAGACAAGGTGTCAGATCTACAAGACAGAGCTCTCGAACTGGGTAGTGGTGATACTGTACCATATGAACGTAACCCATGCCCATCAACTGAAAGCACAAGAAGTTAGGATGGTAAAATGCTCTAAAAAAGAAACGTACACTAACAAGAGAATTGAAATACAATCTCTAGGCTATGGGAATGGCTTGGAGGTGAGAATACTCATCCCAGGTAAGAAGCCCTGAGTCTGATAGCTAGCATTAAATAAGTAAACATGCCCCAGTCACTTCCGCTGACTGCAGAAGGCTGAGCCCAGAGCACAAGGATCAGCTGAATGTATGAATCTGGCCATTGAGCAATTAGCCAGCTCATCTTTATCAAATCCTCACAGCCTATAGACACCACAGGCTTCCATGTCCCTGGCAGAAAAGATTGAGAAGCCTGAGACCAAACCTAACGATAGTCCACTTCTACTGGTAAACTGACTCTGCCCCTAAGCTTAGGTTACTCCCTAAGGCTTGCAACAGTAAACAGATCTGTGTTTTGGTTAAACAACCACAGAGCAAAAGAACTGTTTCAAGGCTCTTTGGAGCAAAAGCATTCAAGTCTCCCCAGCTGAAACTTACACACGACCTGCAGAGTTCACAGGTTTATGCCCTACCAGAATTTGCAACATGACACATTTGCACCTTGAAACAGAAACCCTCCACAGGCTCTCCATCCCGTTAGTTTCCTTCAAACTTGATTCAAAATGGGAAATACACATCATTCACTTTAGAACTCATGGGCACTCGAAAACACAAAGGAAGACTATTGGTGTTAAATACACTGTTAATGCTTATAATAACTTCAGATGTAAGTGCAGTGTGCTTAAGGTGGGGCCAAGAAGATAAGTGAGGACCATGAGGGCCTGGCTTCAATCCCAGTTTGCCAAAAGTCAAACAAAATCAATTCAGCACAGAACGGAGAAGGCAAGCAGGACTATGCCCAGAAGCCATAAAAGAGCTCAGGCTCCAGACTTCTCACGTGACTCTCTCTAATAAAATTTCAGGGCCTCGACTTACCCCACAGGCTTGCAAAGATGCATATACACCAAGGAAGGCCTGCCTAGTGTTAAAGTCACAGGACCTGCCAAGGGTTGGGTCCTGGGTGCTGGCAAGGACATAGAAACAGAGAGCCCAGAGGAGTATCCTTTTTCCTCAGCTGTGGTAAGTGAAATAGTACCTACAAAGGCTAAGCCTGGGTGAAGAGGAGAGAGAAAGTGAGGTCATGAAAAGGACACATAATCCACCCTAGCAGAGCAGAGGATTTCAAAAGAAACACACACACACACACACACACACACACACTATGCTCCAGATAGTTCTTACCTGCTTGTTGGGATGAGACCTGTCAAAGCCCAAGAGGAGGTTGGAGGCCTTGCTATGGAGGAGGAGATCAGCTGCCCGGAATGGGATGGAGAAGCCATGGATGGTGCTGCAGAAGTCAAACGTGATCCAGAGGTATTGGGCATAAGCATCTACAAAGATGTACTGCAAGACAAAACAGGTATTCTCAGAGCAGGATCTGGCCAGAGCCACCTGACAGGTCCCCAAACCATATGCAAGTACCCCTGTGTCAGGGGGCATGGCACTAAGAGTATGATCTTCTTCCTCTTCATCTCCTGGCAACCAAAAGATGCTGGACGCATCAAACCAGACTCGGTTCGGATGGGGGCAGGGCAGGGCAGGGAGCTAACTCAGCAGGAAGGTTCCTGCCTTGCACAAATTAGAACTTGTCTTTAAGGGGAAAAAAAGTGGGCAGTGCCTGCAGACCAATACCAGAGGTTGTCCCCTGTTCCTCATGTGACACACACATAGAAAGGACTGCAGAGACAGGCTAGATAAGCCACAAAGGAAGCTTGTTTAACCAGGTCATGAGGCTGGCAAACTTTTCTGGGTTTTTTTTTTTAATTCCTTCCATTGACTTGGTCAACTTGGCCACTCTTGCTCACTGGCAGGCCACTCGGTCACTGTCAGAAGGTGGCTACTGGCAGCCAGGACACAAATATCCTGCCCTTCAGATTACCTGAACCCAGATGGGACTGCCATCACTCCATGCATCCTCTGAGCAGCCATAAGTCACCCCTTTCCAGGAAAACCATTAAAATCTCTACATCTAAGATAAGCTCTTCTTCCTCCTCCTCCTCCTCTTCCTCCTCCTCCTTTTCCTCCTCCTCCTCTTCCTCCTCCTATTATGCCAGGTGACTACACAACCCCCAGAAACCAACTGTGCTGCTGAAATTGGCCGTGACAAGCAGGGGCCATGCCTTATTTTACTTCTTCATTGGTGACTTTAAACAAGTTCTACTTGGATGGCCGCAGCTGCCACCTTGAGACTCTGTGAGGACCACACTAAAGTAGTACAATTTAATGTGGGAATACTGCAAATGCCATCAGTCATATGCTAGGCGTGCTGCAGTCATGGTCCAGAATCCTTTCCTAGGTGGCAGAGCCATGGTCACAGCTCACCACAAATGAAAGGTAAGTGAGCTGTGACTCAGATGGTCCACTTCGAGAACCTGTCCAGCTCCAGGTATCAGAGGTTAATGACATAGAAGAGGTAGTCACTGAAGAGTGGGTGGGAATTAGTGTGCTTTCTGTTGCTGTGCTTTAAAAAAGTGACTGAAACCGACTTAGGAAGGAAAGGATTTATTTGGCTTACACACCCCAATCATAGCTCATAACTGAGGAGAGTCAGGGTAGAAACTCAAGCAGGAGCAGAGGCAGGAACCATGAAAGAAAACTGCTATCTGGCTTGCTCTCCATGACCTCTTCAGTCTGCTTTCTTATATAACCCAGGACCACCTGCCTAGGAGTAGCACCATTCAGAGTTGGCTGGGCCCTTCCTTATCAATTTATTAATCAAGAAAATGCCCCCATAGACGTGAGTATACGCCAGTCCAATGGAGGCTAATTCTTAGTTGAGGTTCTCTCTTACCAAACAACTCTAGTTTGTATCAAGTTGACCAAAATTCACCGGCACAGAAGGTACAACTTCTAGAAAGAAAAGACATGGCAGGTCTGGGGGAATGTGACTTTGGGTACAAAGTAGAGGGTTAGGTATCATTGTATAGGTTTGATGATAAGACCAGAGGCCCAAGAATAGATGAAACAAGCCTGGGAAGTTCAGATGAGACGGGAGTCTGGGGGAGGCAGGGATAGCCGTGCTCCCGGAAGAACAAGAGTGGCCCCCAAGGACCAGACCATGAATCAGAGCTAGAGCAGAAGGGACCCAGCACCAACCACAACCAATTCTTCATATTCTACAAGGCAGCCAATACAAGGGAATCAGTCCAAGGACATTTCCCTACAAGACAGATGAGCTTCCAGCTTCAAATCCTTCTCAGCCTGCACATGAGAAGCTGCCCTGCACCAGGTCCTTCCTTCCTCCTTCTTTGCATGTCCCTCCTGTGTTCTCTCTCCTGTACTTCCCCCCCTAGCATCTAATGTAAATCTCACACTCTGCAGAAGCCTCATTAAACCTGAGAAAAAAGTAGTAAATGTTTTGAAAGCAAGCACTACTCTAAGCAAACTCAATGCAATAAAAACAATTATGATCCTAGCAAGAGCATCATAATTTGGCCATGGATGTCTTCCCTAAAAATAGCCTGCTTCCCTGCTCCCAAACTATCCCGGCTCCTTGGGAAGGTGGTGTTTTCAATCAGAAAAGATTGCTCCAGAAATCTGTTTTGTGCCTTCCTACAATATCACATTTGTGAATGTAAAATTCAGATTACTGTAAAATACTGATTATGATAAGCTAATTTTTTTGTTGTTGGTAGGTTTGGTTGTTTTTTTAAGAACACTTGCTCCACGATCAGCAGGGAACTAGAAGTTTCCCAGGCTGTGTCTTCTTTAGATTGTTCCTCATTCACAGAGACTCAGTGTTTTGGGTCATCTCGTCACACCCCCCTTTTTAATAATGAGGACACTGAGGCTTGTGGCAGCTAAATGCCCGAGATGGCGCAGGAGCAGAGTCATATCCAGCTGGCGCAGAGCCCAGTTTTTAACAGTCCATCAATCCTTAGTGCTCTCCGAATCAGAGGCAGCATTTCCCAATCTCAAAGCATCTCACCATGGGATTTAACTCACACATGTGCCTCTTTTCCTCAAATGCTCCTCGGTTTCCCCCTGAAAGCTCATCTCCCTTCACCTTCTGCACACTCCCCCCCACCCCCCGAAGTCCCCATGTTCCTCCCATGACAACCGTGGACTTAGATTCTCTGCAGATTCCTCATCCCCACCTCCCTGCTTGGATGCTTAGAGCCCTATGTCCTTTACCAACACAGTATTCTTCCACACAGCCTCCACCCTGCCTTTAACGCCAGATGCCGAATGCTTGCTACAGTTCAGATGTGGTTGGTCCTATACAGGTTTACAGATTAGAAGCTTGACCCTTGGTAAGGCAATGCCGTTAAGAGGCAGCTTCTCCGAACTGGGAAGATGACTCAGTCAACAAAGTACTTATTATGCAAGCATGGGGAACTGAGTTTGGATCCTCAACAGCCACTTGAAAAGCCAGGTGTCATGGCTCCTCCCTCCAATCCCATCATCGGGGACTAACAATGTTTCATTTTCCAGATTTTTCTCTGTTCTTTCTGCTCTAATTCATCACATATACTAGAAGGAGCCACACTTCCCAAAATGTTCCTGCCCACCACTCCCAGACTCAAAGATTCTCTCGGTGTTCCCCACAGTCCTCAAGGTGAAAGTCAGTCCCTTCTACCTCCAAATGGCAGACAGGGTAGCAATGCACAGCATCCTGCACAGATGCCATACGCCGCTCCCTGGAGTCCCTTCACTCATACCTTCTTCCTACACGTAGGGTCCTACCAATTCTGCTCCAACTGCTGACACCAAATGTCTACCCTAAGTCCCATTCCTAATCCAAAGCACCCCAGAGGGCCTTATCACTTCAAGCAATCCCCCTGTTCTACTTAGAAACAGGATTCACTTACCGCCCACAACATCTCAGACACCTTGATGCTATGCCACATGACACAAACATGGCAGGAAAGAACAGAATGTCCTACCTTAAGTTTTATGAGGACTTAAGAGTCTTAAGTCTCTAAACAACCTGTCTGGTGGGGTCTGTATTGGACGACCACATGGATTGGCCAACAGACCTGACCTACTAGCTGCTGCCTAAGTTGAGATCTCAGAAGCATCCCTGCCTACTCTAACTTCACCAGCCCGTTTGTAATCTCTTGACTTCCCAGAAGTACTTCTGTGAAGATAAAAGATAGTTCTATGTCAACTTGTCACAAGCTAGAGTCATCAGAGAGGAGAGAGTCTCAATTGAAGCCATAGGCAAGCCTGTAGGGCATTTTCTTATTTAGTGATTGATGGAGGAGGACCAAGGCCATTGTAGGTGGTTCCATCTCTGGACTGGTAGTCCTGGGTTCTATAAGAAAGCAGGCTGAGCAAGCCATGTGAGCAGGCCAGTAGGCAGCACTCTTCCATGGCCTCTGCACCAGCTCCTCCTTTCAGGTTTCTGACCCACTTGAGTACCTGCCCTCACTGTTTTTTGACAAAGAACTGTTATTTGGAGCTGCGACTAAGATAAACCCTGTCTTCATCAAGTTGCTTTGGTCATGGTGTTTCATCACAACCATAGAAACCCTAACTAAAGATAATAAGTTACAGGATTTATCTTCACAACGGACTTTCTCCAGCTTTAATGCAGAAACCTAGTTACAACGATGCATTGGAAGCACAGAGAAGGCAAGCAGGGAAAGAAGAGAAACAAACTGTTTGCTATTTCCCTGCATCCACCCTCAGCCTGGAAAAGGACCGGATTCATTTGCACTGCTGCTAAGGTTAGTCTGTAAAAGCCAACCACGTTTCCATGGCCCTTGACAAAGAATGAATGCACAGAAAGCCACTGCCTACACGACTGTGGGTGCCTCCAAGGCTAGGAGGGCTTCCGGATGGCCAGGTCTACATATCACATCAGGGAGCAGCATGCAGGACCAAGAAGCCAGCAATCGAATATATGCTTGTGTCTCCATCACAAGGCAAAGGCACACACTATCCTCTTTCCCAGTCCACATCCATGTTGTCCCTTCTTGCTGTCCAGACCTTCCATAGCTGCTGCTGATATCCACCTGAGACACTAACAGCCCCATTGGGCATTTTTACATAGGTGATGGGCCTGGGCCTAGCACTGTACTCTTGACACCAAGGCACCCAGCCCTGTGTGGCTTTTCTCAGGAAGTGGTAAGTCTGGTGGGGCAGTATTGCCTTCCAGGAGACAAAGGTAAAAGAAGCTCCACCAGTACAGTGAATGTCATCACTTCCTTCCAGAGATATCTGGGGAGTGTGACGGCTTTGTCTGGGGAAGTAGACATGCTACAGAAAAGTCTGCCTGCCTCCCTACCCCCTCCACCCCCCATCTCTCCATCCTCACAGTTATAGGCCTCACATCCAACTGTCATTTTGTTCTCCAGAAAGGCAGCTGCTTTGTTTTCTGAGTCCACATCCCTGCCAGCTCCAGAGCACGCATGGCCAGCTTACCATGAGAAACCTAAGATGCACACCATGCACCGGAGCTAAAACATACCGCCCCCACCTCTCCATGCAATGCCGAAGTCTCTTGTGACCGTTCAGGTATTCCTGCTTCCCTCTTACCCCAATATGTCAGGTGCTCTACCCCTTCTGCAGACCAGATGCTCGGAAAGCTCAGGTCCCTGTCTGCTCTAAACATGTTCACAGGAACTCAAAGCATCCTTCCTGTCTTCAGCTTTGTGGTCTACTAGCTATGGTCTAATCACAAACAGGTAGGAAAGTCACCTTGCCTACATGTGGACCCTAAGCTGGAGGAGGCACTCTGGCACTAAAACAGGGGAGAGTCCAGGGTGGGGAAGAAAGCTTCAAGGCCAGGACTTCAGCCAGAGCAGTGAATTGGGGTAGAGATCTGGCAGTGACAATAATCATCAGGGAAGCACACCCTGGTGACACAAACAGAGAACTTATCCAGAAGATGCAGCCAGCCCCTTAGCATCCTGTATACAGCATCTAGCCTCTTACAATCCCATAATAAGGTGGCTACTCCCCACCTCTAGGACCTTCAAGACCAGCCTGACTCATTATAAGTAGGGGCAGGAGGGGAAGTGTAGACCAGAACCAGTTCCTCCAATTTCTCCTTGCTTTCCCCTTGGGAAGTATACAGCTAACTGCCCATTTACTCTGAGGTCAACAGGCAGGACTGTTTGTTTATCCAGCAGGTACCAGTAAAGACTATTAAAGAGCCTCTGCCTGGAAACATCTCAAGCACTTCCTCCTAAAGCACAGGTGGCCAGGCCCCCATGAAGGAGGGAAAGGGAAGTGGGGGAGGGGACTGGAGAGTAGAGAGTGACCGAACTCTGTGGCCTTGGCCCAGTGGTTCCTTTCTGGACAGGTAGAACCCGGGAGCTCCCTTCACCTCAACAAGCTTTTACTGCTGAGGCTGTTTTCTAACTTGGGGCATTTCCTATGAAATCTCCACCTCTAGAAACATAGGGTCTAATATAAGTCCCAGAGCAAAGAAATACCAAATGAAAGGAAAGTCTAGTGGGCTAGCAGGTTCCCTTTATGCTCTGCCGGGTCCATCTGCCTATGGCCCAGGGGTAAGGTCAGTGCTTTCTCCAAATGCAACTGCCTAGGGCTACTGATCAAAGAAGCAAGGCAGCTGGGCATGCTAAGTGGGGCAGGTATGGGTACAGCCATACCTGCTTCTTACAGTTTCTTTTCTATATCTATGTACGTTCCAGGGAGGGAAAGAAAAATTTGTGTGTGAGAAAAAGAGAGAGAGGCAGACACATGTTGAAAATGCCAACAAAAGCAATAGCTCAGCAGCCACTCTCGGAGGCCCAGGATTAGCACTGTGTACCTAGGAAATGCTCCAGCCTCCAGTGAGTCAAGCAGTTGATTGGTTGGCAGATTTTCTGTGGTTGAACCTGTCCTTATTTGTCCAGAAATCCTGCCTGACCAAGTACTCACTCTGATTATGCAAAGATCCACCTTGAGAACTGTATTCTGTCACCAACTCCCAGATTAGACTGAAAACAGTAGCTGGTGACCCATATGTGCTGCAAAGACAGCAAAGGGCCCCATGGCCCAGTCCCCTTCAGTGCAGCCATCTTCCCAGAATGCAATGCTCCGAAGTCAGAGCCTCCTTACCCTCTTGTTGTCTGCAGGGCTGTGGTAGAATTGGGAGATCACTGCTTCGCTGTTGTTTCCCACACCAAAGTTGAGCTTCTCTGAAATCTTATTGAATGATTTTCCATAGTCATAAGACACATACACCTGGAACACACAGAAGGGGAGAAAGGACACAAGAGTCAGTGAAGTGCTGAACAGAACAGTCTCTAACCACACCTCCACATGCTTGTTTTTGACTCCTGATCCTGAAAGAGCATGGTCCCCCAGGGGAAGTCCTTGATATCACAAACTTCTGATGAGCATCACATGACGCACAAAGGAGAAGCAGGTGACTTCTGTGATTGTCCTCAAAGTTAGGGCGAGCCAGAGTGATAGAAAGCATGAGAACTCTACAGTCACCCCCTGCTCCTGGACTACACAGTCCTCTTACTTCAGAGGCCCCAGGAACAATTGGCAAAAACTGTCAATAGGACATCCTCCTCCCGCCAGGTAAAGTGTTCCAATCCAGATGCAGACAGAACGCACTCTGAGAGGAAAAGAACTGAACAATTGTTTTTGCATCAGTTGACAGGTCCCCAAAAGATAATCAGGATAATCGAATTCTTCATCCTTCAGCCAAGAAGTTGGCATTCCATACCTGAAGAGAGAAACCCATCAACAGCCTCCAGTGAGTAGAAACAGAGAAGGTGCTGAGTGATAAAACAATGTGCATAGAGGTTAAAATGCCAGCAGGCTGGAGGGAGAGGCTTGGGAGCACAGCATTTGTCTAGAACACACGACCCTAGCATAAGTGTATACACATATGCACCATCAGTATCAGAATCCACCAGTGTTTTGTGACTCTATAGCACGGGAGACTGCAGCAGCAGCAGCAAGACCCTGGATCCTGCCAACAGACTCGCTTTTCTACTGCCTCCTGACTTCTAATAATACAGTAACCAGAGAGACACAACATCAGAACAACTGTCATCTGCGCACTGTGCACAGAGACAATGCTGATCCCGTCACAGGGATGAGCTAGGGCCAGCTGCATAGCAATCCTACCTGGAGACCTAAATTGCAAAGTCATGGCACAGAGAACACCATGGGGTTTATGAGATCAAGGGCTTGCGTAGGTAACAGCAGAGGAAGTCAACAAGGCAGGAGGCTGAAGAGATGGCACAGTGGCCAAGAGCACGTGCTGCTCTTCCAAAGGAATGGAGTTCAGTTTTCAACATCCACATCTGAGAGTGAGCTCACAGCCAACCATTTGTAACTCCAGCTCCAGGGATCTAACGCCCTCTTCTGGCCTCTGCAAGTACCTGCACATACATAGGCATACACATAAATAAACAATAAAATAAATCTAAAAGAAAAATACAATAAAAAGAACCAGGAGAGAGGGATCCTGACCCAGGCTGCCTGTCTTTGAGCTAGTGATCTCAAAAGCACTATTATCTCAGGTCATGAAGAGTAAATTAGAAGTTGTGGGGTATTTGTGTATTTGTAACCTAGACTTTGCTGTCTGTGAGATATAAAATATTAATATAATCAAGGGATGAGAAACAAACCCGACAGATGACTATCACAGTGTTATTTACTTATGAGAAAGGTAATTGAGGGAAGCATGAAAGAAAGTAGGCGGTTTCCAAGGAGAGACTGGCTGGACTCAACCCAGGAACTGTAGTGTCATCCCTGCCCATTTGATTCAACTACAAATAAGCCTTGAGGGTTTAACAGAAGCCAAGTCCAGTGCAGGGTGCCATCAGACAAGGATGGACCTGCAAACATGTGAATGCTTGCTTGTTAGTGAAGCCCTGAACATACAGTTAAGGACAGGAAGCTGTGCATAGGGAACTGAGAACAAGGGGTTGTTACCATTTAATACACATCAGGGTGAAGGGAGGCAGGGTGTCTCTGCCTCTAACTGGGTGTTCACAGGACGGTGCTGGCACAGGGCCAGCTAGCAGGTAGATAGTTCACAGATAACCTGAGTTATCAAAGACCAAGTGAAACCTTCTTGCATTCTGTTTGCCAAGAATGGACATGGGCATCCCAGAAAGGTTGGGAAGCTGCTACATGCAAAGTAATGGCTTCTTAAATAGGAAACTAAGCAAGATTTCTTCAAACTCCAATATCCACCGTGAGGTGATAATCCACTGTGAGAGGTGCAAATGGGGTCCTGTGTTTACATCAAAGCGGGAGTTTTTAGTGTGTAATACACCCTCCTACACATTTGGCCTCTGCCTCTGTGTAGCTTCAGGGTAGCTGGGGTACACAGCTTAGTCAACAAAGACTTACATAATGGACAAATGTGATTATAAACCAAAGAATGAGTAAATGAATGTGCAGAATCAACGAACAAAGAGAATGAACTAAATTAATTGGTGAGTCATAGAGAAGATGGTGCTCAGTGTCTGCAGTGGATTGGTTCCAGAGTCCCCATGGATACTAAAATCCGGTGACACACGAGTTTCTGAGATAAAATAGCATAGAACCCACGCAGATTCTCCCACATACTTGAAAGCACCGCTAAACAGCTTACCATAATTCAGATAATATATAATCTTATATGTGAATGGATACTTGTTTGCACTGCATCATTTTAACAATGATGGGGGGGGATCTGTTTGTGTTCAGAATGAATACAACCTTCTGCCCTCACATTTTCAGCTCACAAGGCAGATTCATAGATGAAGAACTCACAGATGATCTGCTGTTAGTGTTTCCTTTTAAGATAATAAAGTCTAAGCTTCACAGCCGCAAAGGACTAGCCCAGGGTCACACTGGTAGTAACGGGCATGGCTTTGCCAGTCTCTTGAGATTCCCAGCCCACTTGTCTTTTCCCTCTGCAAGCTACCCTCATGGAGATGGTCCCCTTCTCCATACTAATGTCAAGAAGTCTAGCTAGAAGGGAGAAGAGACCTAAGTAGGCAGAACACATAGACGTCCTGAGATTCTCAACAACAGAGCTGCCACGGGGCATGTGGAGGTACAACGTCTGCCTCGTGATACCTGCAAACAAGGCAGACTGTCTCCGGAGTCCTACACTTAATAGGGGTTAAGAGGAAGTTGACAAGAACCCACCCTACCCCTGAGGCCTATCTCGGGCCACTCATCAACCTACCTCACCTTGTCCAGGTTAAACATTTTTATCCCATCCTTGCAACTTCTTACCTTCTCTTTGGCAGACACAGAGCATTCTCAGGGCTGCGGTAGAGTGATCTCTCCACACTGACGGCACACAAAAGGCCTCCGAGGGTTGGGAGTGCTAAGTGAGATTGTGGCTTTGGGGTTTTATACAGCACCCCAAGTACAAATTCTATCTGGGACTGTCTTCCACTCAGGGCAGTATGATGCTGCTGTTTCACTGCCTTCTGCCGTCACCAGGTGAACCTGGGCAGACACTCTGAGCTCACTGTCTGCTGCCTGTACAGATGCAGGGTTCTCCACTGATTAGTCCCTCAATATCGCACTGTTCCTTAAAGAAAAAAACCTAACATTGGAAAGTTACTAAACTTCCCCGAAGTCCCAAGTAGATCATTTCCTTACCCATAAAGATGATCCTTTGAAGTGAATGGTGTTCCATGTAGTTCAAAATTATAAATAATGGAGGGGAGAGGGAGGGGCGACTGAAATATCAGAAGGCATCCCCTCCCCTGGCACTGTCCCAAGCCTTTTATAGCACCACTACAGTCTTAGGGGGCGTAACAAACACCCAGGCAAGACACTGGCCAAGACTGGTTCTGAGTGAGGTCTGTGCCTGGCATGGTACCTCACACCTAGAATCCCAGAATGAGGGAGGGGAAGGTAAGAAGAAAGGAAGAGTTCAAGGCTAACCTGGGCTACATAGTAAGTCCCATGCTAGCCTGGACTACAATGTGAGAGCAAATATCCAAGAAAAAAGCAAAAGAAATGAAAAACAAATTGCCATAAATTTTAAAAATTAAAAAAGGAATCTGGGTGGTACCTGAGACTCTGCATTTCTAAGCAGCTCCCAGAAAACACTCAGGTAGATGACCTACAAATCATATTTGATTACCATTCTAGTTTGCTTTCTGTTGCTGTGATAAAACAAACAAACATTGGCCAAAAGTAACCCATTAAGGAAGAATGGGTCTGTTTGGCCTAAAGGTTACAGCTCACCATCCTGACAAGCCAACCAAGAACTCAAAGCAAGAACCTAGAGGCAGGAGCTGATGCAGAAGCCATGGAGGCATGCTGCTTACTGGCTTACTCCCCATGGCTCACTCAGCATGCATTTCAGACAACCCAGGATCCCTAGCCCAGGGTGGCTCCACCCACAGTGTTTTGGCCTCTACCACATCAATTATTAGCCAAGAAAATGCCCCCACAGAGTAGCCTACAGGCCAATCTGATAGCTTTGTCTCATGTGAGGTTCCCTATCTCCAAATGACTCTAGCTTGTGTCAAGTTTAGAAAAAAAAAAACTAACAAGGGCACCAATGTTTGTGAATAGGGGAGCGTTTTGTTTTTTCAGTACTGAGAATCAAACCCAGAAACTTGTACACCCAAGAATTGGTTTTACTAACCACTGAGCTGTAGCACTAGGTTGTACACACAGCATCCCAACCAGAGAACTGAACACCATGGGATCAACTTTTCTCTTTATAAGCTGATTGACTCAAGTATTTTGCTATAATAACAAAAACAAAAAAACAAACAAAAAAAGAGGAGTAAACTACTTGGCTCAAAGTCAGATTATAAATAGCAGAACCAAGATTTCAGCCTAAGCATTCTGATTTCAGAGGTTCTCTGTTCCATTAGCAAAGATGGGAGTTCTGCCACCTAGTTGGTCCAAGAAACAACCAATCATAATACCACACTGGTCCACAGACAAGAAGAAAAGTCTTATTATTCATGGCATCTCAGTTGATTCTGACCCTCTGGTGGATACTGTCCCTAGGTAGCATTTTTGGTCAATTACATTGCACCTGAGTACTCCCTTGTGCCTGCTGGTAATTGGTTGAATATTTGTTTTTGAGAATGGGAGGTACTACATTTGTTTTTTGAGACAAGAACTTTCTCTATAGCCCAGGTTAGGCTTGAACTCACAATCCCCCTGCCTCAGCCCCCTGAGTACTAGTATCATCGCCTATTATGGTGACACAGGAGTACTTTCTGAAACGCATCATCAGAAAGCAAAAATAAAGAACTGGGCAGGGTCGGGATGAAGCACATCCTATGCTGCAGTTCTTTGGCTCATTGCAGGAACAGATCAATCACCTTTGCAGGAGACCATCCTCAGCTAATGATCACTGCCGACTGACGACATGAGGTTCAGTTTGGTTTGGTTTGGCTTTTGCTTAAGAGCAAACCATCTGGGATCCCAATGTCAGGTCCAGCCTTGTTTACATACAGAATACCCCTGACCTCAGCCATTCTCTGCCCTTCAGGCAGGTCCTTACCTGCACACAAGCTCTGTCCCTTCAGGTGGGGCCTTTCTGACCCATGCTTCCAGTCCTCTTTAAGGAATATTTGGATGTTCCCTTGCCAGCACCACCAACTCGGCCTCTGAGTCACAGTTTATTTTTGCACTAACTTTTCACACCCAAACATCTTGGTTTCGACAGCCAATTCTTTAATGCAGTTTGTACTCAGACAGAGGAACATTCTGTCATCTCTACTTATTAACTTCTGGACATTGAGTTTCCTTTCCATTTAATCTTCTCTCATATGTCACTGTAGAATAATGACTTCAATAAGCTCTTCAAAACACATAAACATTTCCACAAAGTGAGAGCTGAGTTGGACAGACTAGTAATACTTGGGTGGTCAACACTCCTAGTTCACTCAAGATGAACAGAGTCTTGCAATGCTTGGCACAGAAAAACGGGTCTTTCTGGTGATTCTAAGTCAAATCCATGATAGGACCTCCATTTTCATGATGCTCCTCCTCACTTTCCCACTGACATGTTGAATGACCCGTTGTGAATTCATCTGTGCCCTCAGCCCCTTTGCATGTCCAAATTTTTTAAAATGCTTAAATACATTTACCTATTTTGCAAAGACAAATATTTTGTGGAAAATAGATCATTTTCATGCATAAAATACCCTGAAGGTTTCTCAACATAGAATAGCATAGAGCGGGCTTTGGTGCCTAAAAGCAACTCTTATTAAGAGCTACTAGACTAAATGTGTACACGGGTAACTACAGAGCATCCCCAGCCAGCAGGTGTTCTTACACAGCCACCCATGTGTGACCACAGCGACTGCGTGCAAACCTTTTAGAAACTGGTCTAAGTTGTTGCCCCAAACAAGACCAGCCTTGCTCAAGAGCAAAACACCCAGACTAGCCATTATCTGCATTATCCCATGCTCCATGGCTCAGAATGCTCCCTAGGCAGTCTGCAGCTGATAACCTGACCTTCTTCAAGCCTCCCTGGCTGTGGCCACCCTAATCAACTTCTCTGGAAAACACCCTGAGACTCCTTCCCCAACCCAGAGAGCAGATACACAGACAGGGAGCGCTCAGACACCAAGCGTACATGTTCAAATCACAGAGCACCTTTAAAACAAGAGTATAGGGAACCTCTGGCCAAATTGCATACGATGGAAGGTCTACAGCATGTTCTAGGCATAGGGTAACCCTTGTGAAGAAGGTAGACACCCACCCAAGGCAGAGACTATTGCTTTGCCCACAAGGAGAAGACTGGACTGCAGACTTGGGAGCCAAGGACGAGCTCTGACCCTAAATTTTTACTTGGCCTAGGGAGTAGTTGTAAGAACTATACTTTATCTGCCAACTGGTAAGACTTGGCAGTTTTACACAAAAAAGACTTCAGGGCTGGGGTGAAAGCTTGGTGGTAGAGAGGTGGCCTAACATGTGCCAGGCCCTGGGTTCCATTCCCAATACTACAGAATAAAACCAATGACCTATATGACCTTGTGCTCAGGAGATCTGGCTATACTGGACCAGTAGCCTGCATGGCCTTTAGGTCCTAGGACCTGTTTCAGCACGGCCCTGAGAAGTATTTCTGCTGCTTCCTAATGACTCTTTACCACTCACCAAGCACCAGACTGAAATCAAGAGACAGACAATGTTTCTTGAGCCTGTGTCTCTTTTAAAGGTGTAGAAATGACCTATTGTCCAAGGCTAGCCTGGTCTGCATAGAAAGCTCCAGACTAACCAGGGCTACATAGTGAGACCCTGTCTCAGAAAAAAACAAAAACCTTGAATCTGGGGGTCTTGCACAGGCTTCTCGGTTTGTAAACTTTGTTTTCATTTCTTCAAATCATCTAACCAAAACAACATCATCCACCAAAACAGTGGAAAATAAGAAGTGTGTCAGTCAGACATGTGGCTCTGGCTTATAATCCCAGCACTGGAGAGGCCGAGGCTGCAGGACTGCTGTAAGTTCAAGGCCAGCCAAGAGACAGCTATAGAAGCTATAGAGTACGTTAGAGAGTGAGACCCTGTAACAAAACAAACAAACAAACCTGATAGATGATACATAGATAGATAGAGAGATAGATAGATGATAGATATCAATAGAGATATGGGCAGAAAGATGAGCGGTAGGGAGAGAGAGAGAGAGAGAGAGAGAGAGAGAGAGAGAGGGGTAAGATATCAATAGAGACATTGTTATATATGGACAAAAGATGAGAGATAGATAGATGGATAGATAGATAGATATGATAGATGATAAACAGAAGGTAGAGATAGCTGATACAGGTACTGATAGATGACTGACAGATTGATCATAGGAGATATAGAGAGAGCATGCATATACATGCAGCTAAAGGGGTATAATGTATAATGAACAAAGAAGAAAGAGACTGAGTCTACCAACAGCTCATCAACCATGTGGCATATGAAAAACAAACACTGTAACTTGGTCTGGACCAGCTCCAAGTTGCCCAGCCCTGGAGAGCTCTTCAGCACTCAGTGCAGGTATCGGTACAGATCACCTGTGAGTTTTGGAGCTATCAAGGCAGACTACCTGTGATATCACAAAAGCCACCTTACACTGCACACACCTCCTCGGACGCCTCCACCCTGTGCTCAGTACACAAGGGATGTACACATTACTTTCTATATCTCTTCACTGTCATATAGTTCACACTAACCACCCCCTCACTACCCACTATATTGACATGATGACCTAGAAGATCAGAAGGGGCATCTCACTGACACCAAGAGGGCCCAGAGTCACATAGATACTTACATCACTGCTCTTGGGCCTTGCCAATGCCAGGCTGTCTCGGGCTAATGCCACGATCACGTTGCTTTTCTCTCCAGCCCAGTGCACCACCATCTGATTGTGGGAGTCATTCAGACTGACCTGAAAGAGACCAGAAGAAAATCAAGACCCATGGTGAGTGACAGCCACATACATTCCAAATGGAGACTCTTGATCCTCCGCTGCCACTCAGACTCTAAGATGCCAAGCGTGGGGTCAGGGCAGCTTCTCACTACCCTGCAAACTCTACCATCAGCACCGTCCCTAAGAAGAAACACCAACCCCTTCTGTAACCAGACTACAGAAAATCTTCCTGGGATAGCACTGCCCAAGGGACTCCTTTGCTTCGTTTCATTGTTGTTGACATCAGTCCCCAGCTAGGCTGATCTTTACTCCGTATGTGTAATGTACACCTGTAAAACTATAAACTAAACACTGAAACTTTCTGTTTGTTCAAAAAAAAATTTTCCATAGGCTGGAAATCATGGGATGGAGGGGGCAAGCTAATTGAGAATGGGCAATGGATGGAAGGAATAGCTGGTCTTTTTTAAATTTATATTTAAACATATTTCGTATGTGTGTGAATGCATTTGCAAGCAGCCACACACGCGCACATGCTCATGAGTGTGAGATAGAGCATATGTGGAAGTCAGAGAACAGGACAACTTTCTTAAAGTCAGGCATCTCTCTTCAACAATGTGGGTTCTAGGAATTGAATTTAGGTTATCTGTCTTGGCCACAAGTGCTGCCTGCTTCCACCTGTGGCGGGAGACCCCTGCCTGAGCCACCAGGCCTCCATAACCAAACAGCGCAGGGAGAAAGCAAGCAGCTCACTTGTGTGGAAAAGCCAGCAACAGGAGGGCTCCAGATGCAGGGTCTGAAGAACAGCCAGGAGAGAGAACTGGTCTCCCAGGAATATTGACATCTGGGCTTGAAGGAAAGACAAGCCACAGTCAGAGAGAGAAAGACCAGCTAACACCAGAGATAACCAGATGGCAAAAGGCAAGGGCAAGAACACAAGGAACAGAAACCAAGACTACTTGGCTTCATCAGAACCCACCTCTCCCACCACAGCCAGCCCTGGATACCCCAACACACCAGAAAAGGAAGACTCAGACTTAAAATCACTTATCAAGAGGATGATAGAAGATTTTAAGAGGGAAATAAATAACTCCTTTAAAGAAATACAAGAGAACACAGGTAAACAACTGGAAACCCTTAAAGAGGACACACAAAAATCGCTTAAAGAATTACAGGAAAACACAATCAAACAAAACCATTCAGGAATTAAAAACAGAAATAGAAACAATAAAGAAATCACAAAGGGAGACAACCCTGGAGTTAGAGAACATAGGAAAGAAATCAGGAGCCAAAGATGCAAGCATCACCAACAGAATACAAGAGATGAAAGAGAGAATCTCAGGTGTAGAAGATACCATAGAAAACATGGACACAACAGTCAAAGAAAACACAAAATCCAAAAAGCTCCTAACCCAAAACATTCAAGATATCCAGGATGCAATGAGAAGACAGAACCTGAGGATAATAGGTATAGAAGAGAGGGAAGATTCCCAACTTAAAGGACCAGTAAATATCTTCAACAAAATTATAGAAGAAAACTTCCCTAACCTAAAGAAAGAGATGAACATAAATATACAAGAAGCCTACAGAACACCAAATAGACTGGACCAGAAAAGAAATTCCTCCTGTCACTTTATAGTCAAAACACCAAATACACAAAATAAGGAAAGACTATTAAAAGCAGTAAGGGAAAAGGGGCAAGTAACATATAAAGGCAGACCTATCAGAATTACACCAGACTTCTCACCAGAGACTATGAAAGCTAGAAGATCCTGGGCAGATCTCATATAGACTCTAAGAGAACACAAATGCCAGCCCAGGCTGCTATACCCAGCAAAACTCTCAATAATCATAGATGGTAAAACCAAAATATTCTATGACAAATCTAAATTTGCACAGTATGTTTCCACAAACCCAGCCCTACAAAGAATAATACATGGAAAACATCTTGGCCACAAGCACCTTCACCCACTAAGCCATCTCACCCATCAGAAGGAATACTAGATGTTCTACAGCACAGTAGGATGACCAGCATTGACAACAACCGCTAATTGTATTCAAAACTGAGAAGATTTTTAAATACTCTCAATGCAAAGAAATGACTGACTGGGGCGCCTGTGTCTCAGATCCCTGACCATTACCTGATGTGTCAGTTCTCTCTATTATACACACCCTGAAACAGCTTCCCCCTGTACCTCAGGAACATGGACCAGTGTGCTCCAATTAAAAATAATTTATTTTTAAAATTTCACAGGACAAAAAGTCACATATGTTTTGAACTTCACTCTAATCCAGTGTTTTGTGCCGGGGGGGGGTGTTAGAGGGGGGAGACATAACTGCTCCACTTTAGCTAAGCATGAGAGGTGAAAGGAAGGCTTCTTTATGTGGTCTCTCTATCTTTTGTTGTTATTTGTTTTTTTGTGTTTTGGTTTTTTTTTTTTGTTTTTTTGTTTTTTTGTTTTTTTTTTAAAAAAAACAGGGTCTCATTAGGTAGGCTTAGTGGTCATGATCCTCCTGCCTCAGCCTCAGTGCGAAGTTAGATAACAATCTGTCATGTAACCTTTTCATTTATTTCCTTTTTAATGGCTCAAATGAGGAAACCTTTCTCAGATCTGACCAGAAGTAGCCTTTGGATTACTACTAACAGAAGTCCCCAGACTTTCAATTTTGTAAACCAGCAAAATAAAAACAGAATACATAAGACAACCAACCAAGGACTAGGTAGCCATTTCTTTTTACCGGGTGAGGATGTGGATAAGCCACCATGTTGCAGCTTGA
Organism: Rhynchomys soricoides; assembly: GCA_019843965.1. Taxonomy (NCBI): domain Eukaryota; kingdom Metazoa; phylum Chordata; class Mammalia; order Rodentia; family Muridae; genus Rhynchomys; species Rhynchomys soricoides. The sequence goes on along the minus strand of JADRCH010000132.1, from coordinate 2,409,432 downwards.
TCACCTACTCTCTTGGTCTACTTTCTGAAGTCACCATAGACTCTTGCCCAGCCTGAGACAGCAAGGTGTGTCCCATGGACAGAGGTCTAGACAGAAGACTTTGGGAGATGATCCTTAGGACCACTATACCCTGGACCACACAGTCCTGATTTCTTTCCCCATCCACAGGTGGCAACTCCGGATTCTAATGGCCCAGATGCCAACAGAGAAACAGGGTAGAATGAGCCTGAGTTCCTGATTGACGGCGGGCCTGCCGCTGATCAGGATCACTCCCTTTGAACTGATCAGAATTGAGAGCTATATTGACACTAGAAAGCTTTCAGGGTTTGTCTGTTGAAACTGAGGAAGGATATAAAGGGAATAAAGAGCCATTCATTCTTTCAGCTCACTCTTGCCTCAAGGAAAACTAGCTATGTGACCTTTTCTCCTTTCCCTAATGTGCCTGTCCCCATGCACTGACAGACATCAGCTCCAAGACTCACTTTTCAGAACACTTGAGCTCTACATAGTACTCAACCTCTGGGGACACTGACAAGCTCCGGGTGCATCCCTGAGAAGCTGGACTAGGCTTCCCCAGACCCAGAGCTCCTGCAGAGTAGTCTGAAATAAGCCTAGTCTGCTGCCAGCCTCCTGAGTCCTCTCAAACCCAACAGACTTGGGGGTGGAGTTTAAGGGACTCAGCTCCTGGAGAGCTCACCTGCCCAGACCCACCACCAGGTCTAGGACTAATGAAAAGTTCAAGTTGAGTGAGCCCACACTTCTCCCTGCAGAGTTCAAGCAGAAAACCTGCCCCTCTCCACAGCTCCACCCTCTTCCATTCCCTCCCTCCTCCACCCTGGTGTTCCCCACCCACTCCGTGGGGGTGTTCTCAGATGTCTCAAGGGAGAAGAAAAACACCTGGGCCACAAATTTGGCAGCCAGCTTCACCAAGGAGCTAACTAATCTGTAACAGCCTTGCTTTGGGTTTTAAGCACCTGCATCTAATTTGATCCAAGAACCAAATGTTAAAACTACCTGAAGAGCTTCCGGTTTCCATCTGTGGCAGGAGACCTATGCCCTGGCCACCAGGGCTCCATAGCTAAATAGTGCCTGGAGAAAGCTAGACTCCCAGGAGTGTGGGCAAGCCTGTCTGCTCAGAGGGACCCACCTGGAATACCCAGGACACAGGGACTGAGGAGTGGCATTCTGGTTTCTTTCCATGGCAGGGGAGCAGATCCTGTGACACAGGGCTCCATACTCAAATAGTGCCAGGAGAGAGCTGGTATCCCAGGAGTGCCAACACACCTTCAAGCACAGGCAAGACCACTTCTGTTCAAATTCACTGGATCAAAAGGGACCCTTGCAGAGCCATCAGGACACAGGAACCAAGGGACAGCTGGGGACTAGATCCTTCTGGTTTCTGTCTGCACCCCAGAGCTGACCCTGTACCACAGCTCTCCAAACCCAAATTCCTCTCAAAGAGAACTGGTCTTCAAGGAGTATTGACACTGAGGCCTGCAGGAAGGTCAAGCCACAGTCAGAAAGAGTAAGACCAGCTAACACCAGAGATAACCAGATGGCAAACGGCAAGGGCAAGAACACAAGGAACAGAAACCAAGGCTACTTGGCATCATCAGAACCCAGCTCTCCCACCACAGCCAGCCCTGGATACCCCAACACACCAGACTCAAAAAAAAAAAGCAAGACTCAGATTTAAAATCACATCTCATGATGATGATAGAAGATTTTAAGAAGGAAATAAATAACTACCTTAAAGAAATAGAAGAAAACACAGGTAAACAACTAGAAGCCCTTAAAGAGGAAACACAAAAATCCCTTAAGAATTACAGGAAAACACAATCAAACTGACAAAGGAAATGAACAAAACCATCCAGCAACTAAAAATAGAAATAAAAACAATAAAGAAATCACAAAGGGAGACAACCCTAGAGTTAGAAAACCTACAAAAGAGATCAGAAGTCATAGATGCAAGCATCACCAGTAGAATACAAGAGATAGAAGAGAGAATCTCAGGTGCAGAAGATAGCATAGAAAACATTGACACAACAGTCAAAGAAAATGTAAAATGCAAAAAGGTCCTAACCCAAAACATCCAGGATATCCAGGATACAATGAGAAGACAGAACCTGAGGATCATAGGTATAGAAGAGAGTGAAGATTCCCAACTTAAAGGACCATTAACTATCTTCAACAAAATTATAGAAGAAAACTTCCCTAACCTAAAGAAAGAGATGAACATAAATATACAAGAAGCCTACAAAACTCCAAATAGATTGGACCAGAAAAGAAATTCCTCTCGTCTCATTATAGTCAAGGGAAAAAGTAAGGGAAAAAGGTCAAGTAACATATAAAGGCAGACCTATCAGAATTACACCAGACTTCTCACCAAAGACTATGAAAACTAGAAGATCCTGGGCAGATCTCATGCAGACCCTAAGAGAACACAAATGCCAGCCCAGGCTGCTATACCCAGCAAAACTCTCAATTATCATAGATGGTGAAACCAAAATATTCTATGACAAAACCAAATTTGCACAGTATATTTCCACAAACCCAGCCTACAAAGAATTATAGATGGAAAACGCCAACTCAAGGAGGGAAACTACACCCATGAAAAAGCAAGAAAGTAATCTTTCAACAAACTCAAAAGAAGATAGCCACACAAACAAAAAAATAACATCAAAAATAACAGGAAGCAACAATCACTATTCCTTAATATCTATCATCAATGGACTCAATTCCCCAATAAAAAGACATAGTCTGACAGACTGGATCCATAAACAGGACCCAGCATTTTGCTGCATCCAGGAAACACACCTCCGTGTTAAAGACAAACACAACCTCACAGTAAAGGGCTGGAAAACAATTTCCCAGGCAAATAGCCCCAAGAAACAGGCTGGAGTAGCCATTCTAATATTGGATAAAATTGACTTGCAACCAAAAGTCATCAAAAAAGATAAGGAAGGACACTTCATACTCATCAAAGGAAAAATCTACCAAGAAGAATTCTCAATTCTGAACATCTATGCCCCGAATGCAAGGACACCCACATTCATAAAAGAAACTTTACTAAAGCTCAAAGCACACATTGCACCTCACACAATAATAGTGGGAGACTTCAACAGCCCACTATCATCAATGCACAGATCTTCGAAGTACAAACTAAACAGAGACACAGTGAAACTAACAGATGTTATGAACCAAATGGATTTAATAGATATCTATAGAACGCTTCATCCTAAATCAAAAGAATATACCTTCTTCTCAGCACCTCATGGTACCTTCTCCAAAACTGATCATATAACTGGTCACAAAACAAACCTCAACAGATATAAGAAGATTGAAATAATCCCATGCCTCCTATCAGTTCACTACGGATTAAGGCTGGTCTTCAATGGCAACAACAACAACAGAAAGCCCACGTACACATGGAAGCTGAACAATGCTCTACTCAATAATAACTTGGTCAAGGAAGAAATAAAGAAAGAAATTAAAGACTGCCTAGAATTTAATGAAAATGAAAGTACAACATACCCAAACCTATGGGACACAATGAAAGCATGGTTAAGAGGAAAACTCATAGCTCTGAATGCCTCCAAAAAGAAACTGGAGAGAGCATATACTAGCAGCTTAACAGCATACCTGAAAGCTCTAGAACAAAAAGAAACTAATACACCCAAGAGGAGTAGAAGGCAGGAAATAATCAAATTAAGGGCTGAAATCAACCAAGTAGAAACTAAAAGAACTATACAAAGAATCAACAAAACCAGGAGCTGGTTCTTTGAGAAAATCAAGAAGATAGATAAACCCTTAGCCAGACTAACCAGAGGGCACAGAGACAGTATCCAAATTAACAAAATTAGAAATGAAAAGGGAGATATAACAACAGACTCTGAGGAAATTCAAAAAATCATCAGATCCTACTACAAAAGCCTATACTCAACAAAATTGGAAAATCTGAATGAAATGGACAAGTTTCTAGACAGATACCAAATACCAAAGTTAAGTCAGGATCAAATAAACCATCTAAACAGTCCCATAACCCCTAAAGAAATAGAAGCAGTTATTAAAAGTCTCCCAACCAAGAAAAGCCCAGGACCAGATGGGTTCAGTGCAGAATTCTAATAGACCATCAAAGAAGACTTAATACCAATACTCTTCAATCTATTCCACAAAATAGAAACAGAAGGAACACTGCCCAATTCATTCTATGAGGCCACAGTTACACTGATAACAAAACCTCACAAAGACCCAACAATAAAAGAAAACTTCAGACCAATTTCACTTATGAATATCGATGCAAAAATACTCAATAAAATTCTTACAAACGGAATCCAAGAACACATCAAAACGATCATTCACCACAATCAAGTAGGCTTCATCCCAGGGATCCTGGGATGGTTCGATACCCGGAAATCCATCAATGTAATCCACTACATAAACAAACTCAAAAAAACCACATGGTCATTTCATTAGATGCTGAAAAAGCATTCGACAAAATTCAACATCCTTTCATGATAAAAGTCTGGGAAAGATCAGGAATTCAAGGACCATACCTAAACATAATAAAAGCAATATACAGCAAACCAGTGGCCAACATCAAACTAAATGGAAAGAAACTTGAAGCAATCCCACTAAAATCAGGGACTAGGCAAGGCTGTCCTCTCTCTCCCTATCTATTCAATATAGTACTTGAAGTTCTAGCTAGAGCAATCAGGCAACAAAAGGAGGTCAAAGAGATACAAATTGGAAAGGAAGAAATCAAAATATCAGTATTTGCAGATGATATGATGGTATACTTAAGTGACCAGAAAAACTCCACCAGAGATCTGCTACAGCTGATAAAAACCTTCAGCAAAGTGGCCGGATACAAAATTAACTCAAGCAAATCAGTAGCCTTCCTATACTCGAAGGATAGACAGGCTGAGAAAGAAATTAGGGAAATGACAACCTTCACAATTGTCACAAACAATATAAAGTATCTTGGTGTGACTCTAACCAAACAAGTGAAAGATCTGTATGACAAGAACTTCAAGTCTCTGAAGAAAGAAATTGAAGAAGACCTCAGAAGATGGAAAGATCTCCCATGCTCATGGATTGGCAGGATTAATATAGCTAAAATGGCCATCCTGCCAAAAGCAATCTACAGATTCAATGCAATCCCCATCAAAATCCCAACTCCATTCTTCATAGACTTAGAAAGAGCAATTCTCAAATTCATATGGTATAACAAAAACCCAGGATAGCAAAAACTATTCTCAACAATAAAAGGACTTCTGGGAGAGTCAGCATCCCTGACCTCAAGCTGTACTACAGAGCAATAGTGATAAAAACTGCATGGTATTGGTACAGTGACAGGCAGGTAGATCAGTGGAATAGAATTGAAGACCCAGAAATGAACCCACACACTTATGGTCACTTGATCTTTGACAAAAGAGCTAAAACCATACAGTGGAAAAAAGACAGCATCTTCAACAAATGATGCTGGTTCAACTGGCGGTCTACATGTAGAAGAATGTGAATTGATCCATTCCTATCTCCCTGTACAAAGCTCAAGTCCAAGTGGATCAAGGACCTCCACATAAAACCAGATACACTGAAACTAATAGAAGAGAAAGTGGGGAAAAGTCTCAAACACATGGGCACAGGGGAAAATGTTCCTGAACAGAACACCAATGGCTTGTGCTCTAAGATCAAGAATTGACAGATGGGACCTCATAAAATTGCAAGCTTCTGTAAGGCAAAGGACACTGTCAATAGGACAAAACAGCAACCAACAGATTGGGAAAAGATCTTTACCAACCCTACATCCGATAGAGGGCTAATATCTAATATATACAAAGAACTCAAGAAGTTAGACTCCAGAGAACCAAATAAACCTATCAAAAATAGGGAACAGAGCTAAACAGAGAATTCTCAACTAAGGAAACTCGAAGAGCTGAGAAGCACCTAAAGAAATGTTTAACATCCTTAGTCATCAGGGAAATGCAAATCAAAACAGCCCTGAGATTCCACCTCACACCAGTCAGAATGACTAAGATCAAAAATTCAGGTGACAGCAGATGCTGGCGAGGATGTGGAAAAAGATGAACACTCCTCCACTGCTGGTGCGATTGCAAGCTGGTACAATCACTCTGGAAATCAGTTTGGTGGACCCTCAGAAAATTGGATATAATACTACCTGAGGACCCATCTATAACCCTCCTGGGCATATACCCAGAAGATGCTCCGACATGTAATAAAGCACATGCTCCACTATGTTCATAGCAGCTATAGTTATAATAGCCAGAAGCTGAAAACAACCCAGATGTCCCTCAACAGAGGAATGGATACAGAAAATGTGGTACATTTACACAATGGAATACTACTAGGCTATTTAAAACAATGACTTCATGAAATTCGCAGGCAAATGGATGGAACTTGAAAATATCATCCTGAGTGAGGTAATTCAGTCATAAAAGAATGAACACGGTATGTAGTCATTGATAAGTGATTATTAGTCCAAAAGTTCGGAATACCCAAGAGTCACTTCACAGCAACCACCGGGCTGAGCATGAGATCCCAGGTGGAGGAGTTGGAGAAAGGACTGAAGGAGCTGAGAGAATTTGCAGCCCCATGAAGGGAACAACAGTGTCAACTGGCCTGACCTCCAGAAGCTCCCGGAGACTGGATGGATCACCAACCAAAGAATACACATGGAGGGACCCATGGTGCTGGCCACATATGTGGCAGAGGAAGGTCTTGTTAGCCATCAGGGGGAGGAGAGGCTCTTGGGCCGAGGGTGTTAGATGCCCCAGTGTAGGGGAATGCCAAGGAGGGAAGACAAGAGTGTGGGGGGGGAATACCCTCATAGAGGCAGGGGGAGGAGGAGGGGATAGGGGGTTCCAAAGGGGAGATCTGGAAAGGGGGAAACATTTGAAATGTCAATAAAGTATCAAAAAAAAAAAAAAAAAAAAAACCACAGCTAAGGGACCCCCACCACCTCCCGACCCCAGCAAGTCAAACTTTGCCGTAACTTTCTCTTCCCTTTTACTCCCTTCCAACCTAGGTTTCCAGGGATAAACTGGAAATTCTGCTGGATCAGAAGCCCACCAGCACAGACACTTCAGAAACTCAGACTAAAATCCTCTCACCTACAAAGCCATCTGCACCCCAGGAATCAGCGAAGAACAAACAAGACACCTATGTAAATGGCACTCAGAAAGGGGGTTAGGAACCTAGGAGAATCACCTGAAGTTCACATGAGGTCTGAGATGAAAAGACCCACCTGTATTCAACCTGGCCATCCTCAAAGACAGGGGCAAGCCCTGCCTCTAGTAGGTTAACAATCAGAGGACACTTTGAACAGGTTACAAAGTGTTACAGGATCAGAGTGGGGAAGAGGTCTGACAACACTTGCTGGGGCCTTTGTAGCAGAAGACATAGGTTTTGTTAACTGATCCTAAGGGATGAGGGATGAAATGGGCACCGAAGAGAGGCATCAAAATATTCTAGGGTGTTCTTATAAAGAGAGAGCCTCTGAGGGGCAAGTTCAGTGGAATACTTTTTTTTTTAAAAAAAAAAAAAAGCCTTTTGTATCTGATGTCTCCTTTATTCCTAAGAGCAGACTGGAAAAGGGCAGCCCAGCGAAGGGAAAGAGAAGGCTCCCTGGCAAGCAAAGGCTTGTCCAAGGGTCACCAGGCATTCACACAAACAGTTCAGTTCCTTGCCTTGGCAGAGCCGTCAAGCATATCCAGTCATGAGAATAACTCCCTGGTGAGTCACCACTAATTTTCAAGGCAGTCCAGGTGCCCATCCCCCGCCCCCCAAGCACAGGACCCAAATCAGTAGCAGGAATCGATGTACCCCAAGGACAGACAAGGGAGCCAGGAGAGGGAGGTCGGCAAGCCATAAATTTTACTAAGGTCACAGCATGCCATCTATCTTCCTCCTGTCTATAGCTGTACTATAGGAAAAGGCAGGGTACAAGAAGCCAGCAGCCCCCAGAGCAGCCCACAACATCGAGAACCCACAGATTCCTGTGGCTGGATCCCCTTGGTGATTTCTAGTGTGTTTGGATCCTTTGCCAGGCTCCATTGCCAGCTCTCCCTATCACCTGCCCTCTACAGCAGCTGCAGGCTTGCAGACTGGTCCCACCAGCCTCTCCCACTTAGTTCCACAGGCTGATCTAGGAGACACTGGCCTGCCAGTGGGTGGGAGAAGGTGGGAGTGTGACTTTTCCAGGAACATAACCTTGATGTGTAGTCAGTCATAACCATAACCCCGGGCTGTGAACAACCTTCCTTCTCTTGTCTCTGGCTCACAGGGCATAGCTGGAGCCTGATAAATGAGATGCAATTAACTGGGGCCGTAAAGGCAACAGGGAGGGGCTGAGTGCCTCTGCTGGGGGGTTAGGGGGGAGGATGATTGCATGCCATGAGAATCTCGGAGTAAAACTCCATCTTACATGACTAAATCTGTAGGCCTGTCAGACCTCTGCTGGGCTCATTAGGCAAGGTTTAAGAGAACCCCAAGAGGCCACCTGGTCTAGGATGAAAGCCCTGGAGGTAACATTCGGGATCAGACCTGCAGAGGTTACTCACTCTAATATCAAACCCAGAGGTCACCTGGTCCATAACCAAAACACTAGAAGCCATGTGGCCCAGGATCAGTATCCCAGAATTCCCCTGGTTAAAAAATAGAGACCTAGAGATTCACTGCCCAAGATCAGAAGCCCTGTAAGTTCCATCCAGAGGTATTTATTCAGAAGCCCTCGGAAGGTAACCCATGAATGAGTCTCTAGCTCATTTGGGAAATGGTGAATCTGGGCTATTCTCTTGCTTCCAGGTAGTGAGAAGCGAAGAAAACACTCTGTTGGTGGGTTGAAGAGAAATCAGCACAGTCTTTGATGGGAAGCTGGGAAGAAAGCTGTCTTTTGGAATTTAGCATGGTTGCTAATAAAGACTCTATGAGATACTAATTCATCGCTTTAATACAATGTGCCAGGCACAAAAAGGTCACACACTGCATGACTCAGTTTATATAAAATATCCTGGGCAGGGAAATCTTCAAGGACAGAAAGCAGAAGAGTGGCTGCCAGGAGGCTGAGGAAGAGGAGAGGGGGGAGTAACTAATTTTCTTTGGGACTTTGAGAACGTCATGGACCCAGACAGGGATAATAGATACACAATGCACAGACATTCCAAATGCCACTGGATTTTCAATGGCTGTTATGTAAATGCCACCTCATTTTAAAAGCATTTCTATGACCTGGGTAGAACACTACACTTCTCAAGTGCAGATCCAATACCTAGGAGCTCCTACTTGTAAGAAGCACTTATTTCCTTTCAGCTCACAGTGAGCCCTGATGCTACCAAACTATGCGGTTCCAATGAGTCATAATAGAGGCCGGCTGGGGACAGGGTCTCTGGCCAAAGCAATACTTCAAAGCGCTGTAAACAGCATCTGCAGAGTCACAGCATTCACATCAACCTTGCTGTCCTCAGCTGAAGTGACCGTCACAGGCTCACAGGCTCAGCTCTGGAATATTAGCTACTACAGGCTCTCAGCAATCACCCACTCCTTGACATAGCTCAAAGTCTTTGCCAAGCATCACCATCCCCTCTGACCATCTCTCAGTCCCCCAGCATGCCCTAGGGATCCAAGGGATATGAAGGAGTATCCTAGGGGCATGAAGATTCAATTCTTATTATTCTGGGGGGAGGGGGGGTGGAGGAGGATCTTCTGCTGTCCATTCCTTGGGCTCTGAGTTGTTAATAATGGAAGGGAGGAAATGAATTGCTAGGTGTATGAAGGAAGTCCTGCACATCCCCATGCCTGCTAGATGCCAGGCACCCTGTAGGCTCTTTAATTATGTCTTACCTCTGCGAGCACACCAAAGGTTTCTGGGAGAAATCAGAGTTGGAGGACTGAAGACAGGATGAGGGATTGTCAAGAAAGCCACCAAACTCTGTATGGTCTTGGATGCTTACTCAGGAAGATGGGAGCCCCTTTGTGCAATGGGCCCCACCTCTTTCCATTCATTTCTTCAGCCGTTACCTCCTTCCCATTGGCCAAACACAAAGCTGAAGATGTCCTAGACACTCCCAGCTCAACATCATCATGTCTCAAACATGCTTCTTTCTAGAACAGATCTTGAGGTATTACAAACAAGGCAGCCTGGTTGGCTTCTCTGTCTCACTGGCATGCAATGCAAAGTTGTTGCTGTTGTTTGTTTGTTTGTTGTTTTAAATCAACAGTGATATAAAACAAACACCCTTATCCTTCAACTCTGAGGATTGAGTCAGCACCCCCAAGTGTTCCCCCGCCCTCCCAGCAAGTACCTGACACCACAGGGCCCTCAGAAACCAAAGATGGACTGCCCATGTCCAACAACAAGGTTTTTTCCAACCAGGGCGACCTAAATGTGAGGTATGCAAATCAGCTTCCAGTGTCCCCTTTCCAGACCAAGTCTCCACTATATTTAGAAAGCTCATTACACTCCCTGGACTTCCTACCTCAGGAGAACTGAAATCCAGCATCTGAGTGCTCCCTGAAGACAGCCCTATCTGTGGGGTCAGCACACTCACTTGACCTTGGAGTTGGCTCAAGATGAGGTCCGTACTCACAGAACTCGCTAACCACTTAGCTGACAAAGTCATGCTGCACATTTTACAGATGAGGAAGCAAAAAGAATGACCTTGAACTAAAGCCTGGCATTTCAATACCATCTTCACCAGAGCTATGAGCCTGCCATAGACAGAGGGATGAATAGAGGGGAGAAGAGGGAGGAAGGGAAGGCTTCTCCTCTTACCACACCAGAAGGACAATAACCACATTCTCACTGGCTTGCAGGATCAACCCTACCTGTCATTCACTGCCTCATGCCACATCCTCCAAGTGAACATTGTCACTGGGCAATGGCATGTCTTGTTCCAGGAGCGCTCCAGAGTAAAATGAATGGGGGTAGGGTGAGGGAATCTGTCCCTTCCTTTTACTTGTGGAGCCAGAAGGAAGCTCAGAGAATATCTAAGTGCTGACTGGAGAGGCTCTGCTCTGAGATTTACAGGGAACATTCCATGCTGCCTTTAGAAAAGACCAGGGATCTCCAGTGCCAGGCATACAAACACAGTAACTATCCCCAAAGTATACAACAGAAGCCATGGCTCACCTGACTCCTGTGATGATTTCCTAATAAAACCTAAAGCCATGCACTTGCTCCTTTAGAGACAAGTGGCTAGCTGTGTAACCCAAGCTGCCTTGGAACTGAACCACAAAGTTCAGGCTGACCTTGAACTATCAACTCCCCAGCTCCCACTTCCCGCAGAGGCACCTCTATTTCCCTTAGCTGGGTTCCAGACCACCCACTTTCCCCAAACTCTCTTATTTGGCTCCCACAGCTTTGCTATAAATAGCTGCTTACTTCACTCATTCAATAAATGTTTATTGAGCATTTACTGTAATCCAGATGCCACGCTAGGTGTTAGGAAAGCACCAGACTTCTCTGTCTTGCCTCGCTTCACTCAAATTAGTAGAGGAAGAAGCACCAAGTAACAAATTTAATGAGTGCTTAAACTCCAGTTGTCAAACAGAAACCCTGACTTCATGTGGAGAGGACAATGACACTTCCTGAAAGAGCTAATAAAACCAAAGATGGAGAGGGAGCAGTTAGGGATGCAAGGCCGGGACAGAATGAGAGGCACACAATCCTAGGGAAGAATAAGACTCAGGGATTGGGAGAGCACTAAAATCTACCGTCTTCAAAACAGTTCAAACCACAGTGAAAGCAGAATAGCCTAAGAGAAGAGGATTATATGAGAACTATGGGACTTAGGGTAAGGAGACCAAAGGATTACACAGAAAGGAAGAGGAAGGACGGACAGATGGATGGAAAGACAGGCAGACGGAAGGATGGGTGGATGGAAAGACAGATGGAAGGAAGGAAGGAAGGAAGGAAGGAAGGAAGGAAGGAAGATGGAAGGAAAGACAGATGGACAGAAGGATGAAAAGAAGGAATGAAGGATGGATGGAAGGAAAGACAGACAGACAGAAGGATGGAAGGAAGGAAGGATGGGAGAGAGGGGGGAGAGAAGGAGGGACAGAGGGAGGGGTAGCAAGGGCAGGAGGAGGGAGGGGAACTAGAGAGCAAGCTGTGATTCTCTACCCAAGAGGACCCCCTGTGTGTTATGCATAAGAGACAATGGTGTCCCATAAATTTGAAACAAATCAGAAGCTCAGTTTGGGTCCTCTGCTCCACAATTCACTAGCAGTCTAACCAGGGAAAAGTCACTTCTCTTTCTGCGCTGCAGGCTATTCATCAGGGAATGGGAAGGAACAGCCACTCTTCCCAAGTTCACAGAGCTGCTGAAGAAGCAAACAAGATATAAACCAGGGATGTGTTCCGACATTCAAAATTCATTCATTTTCACATCCCAAAGACTTTCTGCCCAAATCAGCCATTCTTCACAGCACAACCCCACATAAAAGCTTAACATTGGCGTCACCAGACCTGGAGCCTCAGAACAAGACACGATGTATATCAAATAAGACAACACATACTCCACTGACTTTTGAACTAGTGGCTAGTGACACTTTCAGAAAGCCTCACCCATGCTTGACAACAAGGCTCAGAAAGCTGGGGAAGCCCAAAGTCCAAGTCCCAAGTTGTCACCACTGAGGTGACACTACTCCCTAACAAGGACCTCACCTAAAAGACACAGCATTTAAACCTGTTATCTTACAGCAGAAGACCCTCAGACCTCATTGCCAGCTGCTTTTCCACACTGAAAAAGAAACCCAAAGGAGACAACTAATCCAGAGGGTCCACAAAGCTCAGCCCCCAAAAGCCAAGGGAGACCAAGATGGCTTGGAAACTACCAGAGGCTCGACCTGGTGACAGGAGCTACCACACGTCTCCTCTGCTTGGCTAACTCTCCAACTCTGTTTTAACAGCCTAGCCACCTCTCCCCAACTTCGCCTAGGCACACCTAAAGTTTCTCCTGCTTGGTCTCTGCAGTAACCCTGTCATCTCCACCCTGGCACGCCTCACCAACTTCAGCAAACCCCATGCACAGTTAACTGCAAGATATATTTTTATAACTACTCAGTGTTGGACTTCCAGGGAACTAAATATACACAGATGAGGTAAATTTTAGGTATGGTGTCACGTTACTCAATTAATTGGGCACAGGTCTCAAGTATTCAAATTCCTTCAAACAGACTCAGCTTCCAGAGAGCTTCCCCAGCTCCGCTCTGTCCCCATTACCTAGAATCAATAGTCCCTTCCTCTAAGATCCTTGACCTGGGCCCAAGAGGTCAGTTTTGACCTTCCTAGGTCTTGGGATTGTCAAGCTTCAGCTGCCACGAACATCTCAGTTAACAGACAAACAAGGTTCCATGGGGTCCAGACCTAACGAGCACCCAGGGTGACAGACTCTGAGCCAAGTTCTTTCCCAAGTGGCTCCTGATAGTGTGCATGTGTGTTTGTGTCTGTTTCATGTGAGTACATATACATATGTGTGCATGTGCATGTATGTGTTTCTCAAGTGTGTGTTGTATGTGTGAGACTGTGCATGTGTACATGACATGTCTGTAAGTTGTATGTATGTGTTTTATGTATATGTACATGTGCACGTATGTGTTTCTTGTGTGTATGTATATGTGTGTTATATGTATATGTGTGTGACGTGTGTGTGCATGTGCATGTGTTTGTTGTATATATGTGTGTGTGTTGTATGTGTGAGATTGTGTATGCATGTGTGTGTTTTAGCAAGGCACCAGCCCTCAGCTTACAAAGGGGGATGAAAGATGAAGCACATTTAAAGTCCCACAACCCTCATTGGTTCTTACCCACTTGGTCCATAAAAATTACTCTAGCCACCTTCCCCAGGCCTCCCTTCAGTCAGCGGCGAGGGGCAATGTCCACACCACAGATAAGTCTTCTTTCAAATAAATAAAGCTCTTATAGTCCTCTTCGGGTGTTTTGTTTTGATTTTGTTTTCTTTCTTTTTTTTTTTTTTCTTTTCTTTTTAAGGGAGGGGTAACCTCGTACATTGGTCTCTACATGGCACAAAACGCATTTGATATCCTACGTCTTTTTATTGCCCTTGTCTGCCACTCAGATTTGGGATATAATCACATCAGCCTGCCTTTCTGAGAATTCGTAGCTGTGTTTTTAATCTAATTCAGAGGCCTGGAGATAAATCATCCTGAAGGGTCCCGATTTTCCAAGCCAAGAGCCTGCAGCGGCAGAGGCAACAGCAATGGCATGCTAAGTTAAAGGGTCAGCAAGGAAAGGAGGAGGAGCTTCAGTACAGTGGTGAAGACCACACACCTCTATTGTTTGTCTTTGGGCCGGCTGGAAGGGTCGAAGGGATGAAAGACAGACCCAGGTCCACTGGGGTAAGTCAGTAAGAGCACAGGAAGTGGAGGACAGGGACAAAGAGGCTGCTTCACCATTAACTGCTCCCTGCTACCTAGGAACCACGAGGTCTGCACACCTCTGCGTACCTCAGCACAGCTGGGGTAGCTCTGGACTGTTTGCATGAGCGCAGCACAAGAGCAGAGGTACACAGGTTTAAAAAGTTCATCTAAAGGGTCAGCCTTCAGGGGCCTGATGGAAGGAAACAACTGTGCAGAGGCAAACCCCCAAAATGAACACAGGGCCCCCTTGTCCTCCTCAGTGGCCCATGCAGCCTGCCCTAGCCACTGCAACTTGGCCATCAGCAGCCTCTAAGACCTAGGGTTTATTCAAAGCACTCAACTCTTGCTTTTACTTCCCTGGTCTATGATTAGCCTCTCTCTTGGGTGAAACAGAAGATGCCTACAGCTCGGATGCCTAGGCCTCCTTCCACTTAACAGAGGTCTGACAGCAGGCAGGACAGCAACAGCCAGGGCCTCCATGTGGCTGACTATTAAGCTTTTAATTCATTAATACTATGTGAAAAGAAACTCAGCTCTTCAGTCACACTACCCATAGTTCAAGTGTTCAATGGCCACGTGTGCCTAGCAGACATGCTGAATACACAGATGTTCGGCACTGCTGAAACTCCTATTCCGTAATGTTTCATCTGAAGATCGGTTACAAGGACAGAACACAGGATCAGATAGCTCTCAGCTAACAGCAGTGATGGAGCTTCAAGTCACCACCACTACATTTAACAGTTGCTCAGGGCTGAGGGTCTATCTCATAGAGAAACATGTGCTCAGCATGCACCAGGCACAGGGTTCAATCCTCAGAAACACACACACACACATACCCAGTGGACACCTGCATTTTATAATTACTCTTTATTTCACAACTGTAGTTATGACTGTTACCAAGTCCCATGCTCATAGAGCCCACTCTACTATGCACAGAGCATTGCTTTCTTCCCATTTCAACTCCTAGCATCTCTCAGTAACATAGGACCCTGAGCAGCAGCCCACCCTGATTTTTCTGCTTTTTGGCATCATCAGCTGCTTTGATACTAAAGGGCCACTCAGGCCACTTCTTCGAAGGCCTAAGGTTCGCAAGTCGATAAACCAATAAATTAGGTCGAAATTAACTGTGACTCATTTTAAACTGGGGGAAATTGATTTTTGCATGTACGTGGCTGGACTGAATATGCCATCTGCCAGCAGATCATGGCCTACCTGGAGAATGCACAGGAAGGCCGTGTTCTCATTAACAAAGAAAACACCTCCCCCCTGGAATCCCAGACAATTTCCAGAGAAATACCAATCCCCAAATGTTCAAACCAAAAGAGAATGAACTCCCCTTCCCATCACATAAATTTAAGCCTGGGGGTAAAAAATGAAAGAAAGGTCCACATAACAGCCCAGGTTTAAAACAGTTCTGGGTAGTCAACCATCAATTATCCGTAATTGTCAAATATTCTAAATGCTACACTGGCCTTCCTGGAATACATTTACATGACCATTTCCCTGTCGGTAACACGAAGAATGCAGACTCATTTAATATTCACCTGAGCAAATTTTAATTAAGAAGGTAAACTGATGCTTTAAAAGAGAAACTAAAGAAATACGTAAAAGCAAATAACATTAGTTTGGCTATTTCATGCTTTTTAGACTATTAGACTACCCCTGCATCTCTCTACAGTGGACCGGACAGGGCTTGCTTGCTCTATGGCTGCCCTAGGATAAGGAAGACACCACAAACACGTCTGTCTCTAAGGAAGAGGACCCCAGTGGACAATGCAAGGCTCCTACTGCAGCTGCTCTTGCCTTGGGATGTACAGTGCTGTTAGGACCTGCCTCACAGATCCAGGTCTCAAAGCAATTTACTAAGCAAGCACTGCCTTCATTTTCCAGAAATACAATGGAAAGCGAGTCCAAAGGAACACAAAGCTAAGATCTGTAACACGCTCCTTGAATTCTGATGTCCTCACAAAGTGGGATTCCACTCCCCTAGGGGCTGTTGAATCCTCTACAAGCTCGGTGGAGGCTCTGCAGTGGTGGCCTTCTGGCCCACGGGAGAAAGGGGGGAGGGCTCTCTTACACCTGGCCTGGAAAAGGAGTAGTCATCTATTTTATATGTGGCACTTCAGGTGACATCCTGACTACCCATGGTCACCACCTCACAAATATATTTAGAGTTTAAATTAACCTCATTATTCATGACACCAAGGGCTACAGGTAACAAAAGGCTGCTGATAACTCAGTTGTGTGTGCATTCTTGTTATACAGACACAGACTATTTCTGTGAGGAAATCGTAACAAAAACCTGGAACAAGCATTACCAACTGAGAAGGGGCTTGTGATGCATGAGAACTCAAAAGGATTCACCTGTCTCCACACACCCCTTCTTATCGATGGCTTTGTTAGCAGGCATACTAAGGAAGCTCAGCAGGGAACTTCTCTTCCCATCCTTGAGTTCCCACTGTCTCTCCTTGGGCCCCTTTCTCCATTCCTTCCACCTCAAAGCCTCTACAGTTCCAAGCTTTAATCTAGCAATGAACCAAACAGTGCCAGACACAGCCCAGAACTCAATAGAAGGGATACAGGTGCAACCAGGAGAGGGTTTTCAAGGTCACATCCCTCACCAACCCAAGAGGTCAACCAGGTCTTCACCTACGCAAAACTCAGCTTGGCACAGCCAGCATGCTGCCTTCTCAGCTTCATCTGGAAGCCCAGAGGTCAAGCACCCTAACTTCAGAATCAACCAGCCAATTCTTTCCCAAGCAAGTATATCATGTAAGAATCAACACCAGAGTGATCTAAAGCCAAACAGAACACTTTCCCCTAAGGAGGCCTTTTGTCCAAGGCCCTTGTGTTGTAATGGACACTTTGTTTTTAGTCTCAAACCAGGACATTGTATCCTCTCAGTCCTCTAAAATGCAAGAATTATGAACAGAGAGCTTGTTGCAAGCAAAATAAACCTGTAAATCCTGTTAGGCTTTGTGCCTCATTCCAAAGGATCCCCAACTACCCCCACACACACAAAAATTAAAAATACCATTAGCAAAAACCAGTATGAGAGTCCTAAAAGAGAGAAGACTGTAAAAATAGAATCCTAGGTCTTTATTCGAATAAACACACAGATAATATAGGAAAACCAGGGCTACACTCCCAAGGGCCATCAGCATTTGCTTCAGCACCATGGAGTGAGCCAAAGCGTTTTGTCACTTTGTCGGCTCCCCTTGCTCCTGCTTATAAATAACTTTATATAACTTAATGTGCTCTCTATGCCTCTTCTTCCAGGTAGAAAACTGGTCCACAGATGGCTATCAAGGGTCTCCCATACAGTGAAACACAGAGGAGCAAATCCTGGCCCGGAGCACAGAGGGAGCATTAATTATAGCCCAGGGCAGTGAGGGGTGGAACCAGCATAGAATGGCTCCCACAGAGCTGGGAATACTAGGGGCCGGTTGGATTGGGGAGCAGAAAGGAGTTCTCTAAGCAAAGAGAGGAGCTGGGGAAGACCTTTGGGAAGAGCACAAAGCAAGAGTGATGGCAAAGAGCAGGCAAGAACTATGGACTAAACTGGGCTCAGCAACACACTCCTGAAACCCCAGTACTCTGGAGGCAGAGACAGAAGGAGCACCAGTTAGAGGCTAGCCTGAGCTTTATAGTAAGTTTCAGTCCAGCTTGGACTAAATCAGACCCCCCACACACACACCAAAACAACTTAATTTAAAAATTAATCCAATTCATTTATATATTATTAAATCATTAATAATATGAATCATTATTATCAATAAATGTATGAAAGATTGTCAATAATAATTAAATGGATTATATATTTTAAAGCTATCGCCTCCTCCTTCTTTAATTTGACCTTTGTAAAGAATAGGCTTGTAAAATTTGAACTTGTGTAGAAAAGCCCTAATATCTGATCTGTTGGTCTCTATTATTACAAATGTGTTTCTGGGTGATCCTGTCAGAACCAGTCTCCCCACATTAGAAAATCTTCCTAAGAAGGAAGTCCTAAGAAGAAATACAGTCAAAATAACAAAATCTTTACTCCACAAAGTGAGGAGGGTAAAAGAGACACTTCAGTGTGACATGTCAACACAGGCTCCTTTCTCAGACAAATTTTCCTTGGCAAAGCCTTCCTTCTGTCCCCCCTGAAGTGTCACCACCTCCCGGCTTCTGCTTTGAGCCCTGGTAAGTGTTCCCCCTACTCTCTTACCCCCACCAAGGCCTAAGGACAAGAAAGTACTGAACACCTAAGTCTCCCTGCCCCCAGCTTTCTCTCCTCGCCCAGAGCCTCACTCAGTCAGGTAAGCCCACCAGTACATCGTAGGGTCAGGGCTGGTTGAGTGTGGCAGGTCTGCTGGTTACCACCTGTTTGTTTACAATGATCTCTCCTTCAATTGTTTTGTCTTTTCTTGCTGTTTGTTTGTTTTGAGAAACACATCCCCTTCAGACAACTGTTCACTGTAATTATTTGGGTTTAAAAATCGAAGGGAATTTATATAACTTGGTACAGGGCAAGAATTCAAAGGAGCATACAGATTAATAATACAGATGCACTTGGGGAGGGGGTTGGAGGCACTATTCAGACCTGGGTATGTCCCTGGAAAAACAGAGGCACGCACATAGCCACCTCTGCTACAGAGGTGATTCCAAATAGACATGCATTACTCCAGAGACCCAGAGAAGAGCCTCCAAGCCATTCAGCCACTGCTTCTGAGCCTGTAGTCCAATTAGCCTGCACCAGGTTAGAGCTTGTGGTAAAAACACCATTCCAAAAAGTTCTTCCTTCTGTCTCAGTCCACTCCTCAACAAGGAAGGTTAATGCTATTTTTCATTAACCTGCAGCAACAAGGAACGGGAGCATAGGAAGGTAGCCCTAGTGAGGAAGGGCACAGGAGGGATCCTCAGTGTTCTGTGGGAATTCCTCATTCTGAGTTCAACTGTTGGCTGAATCTGCATGCTTCAACGGAACCAGTCTGGCTGGCCTGGAGACATGAAAGCAAAGCACAGGAGGGAGCGGGTGTTTGGAGTGGCTCCCAACAAGAACAGAGTTCATCTCTAGCTTGCTCTAAATCCCTGGGCGATTTTCACACAGCAAACCCGAAGGAAAAAGGAAACAAACAGCACCTGCATGAATACTGTAGAGACTCTTTCCACCAAAACTAGGCTGCAGGGGACCTGAGCATCCAGGGGCATTGTCCCCTCACTCCTCCCACGCTCAGCCCACCGGCTCAGGAGCACAGCAGAGCTAGGCAGGCTGGGGAGACCCATCCTCCTCAGTTCCAAGCTACCATGCCTGCCAAAAGCAATCTTGCTGACTTCCAAATTACAAAAAGGAAGTTTCAGATGGGAGAGAAAAGGGGGACAAGGATCTGGGCCCAAGAACAGAGCAGGTAGGCTTCAGTA
Organism: Rhynchomys soricoides; assembly: GCA_019843965.1. Lineage (NCBI taxonomy): Eukaryota > Metazoa > Chordata > Mammalia > Rodentia > Muridae > Rhynchomys > Rhynchomys soricoides. Next base: position 2,389,629 of record JADRCH010000132.1, on the reverse strand, counting down.
GTGTGAGCCCTGCACACACACACACACACACACACACACACTGTCAAGCAGTTTCAGATCATCTGGTATACATTCCTGCCCAGGGGCAGGTGGTCTGGTGGTGGACAGATGTCAGCTACTCCCACCCACACACAACCATCCCTCTGTCTTTATAATGACATATATTTTCTTTTGGAAAGGGGATGTTTAGGAAGGACTGAGCAGAGACAAGGTGACCCCCAACACCCAAAGGTCAGTGAGACCACGCAGAGGAGAGCTACAGCACTCACAGCCCTTCCCTATGTGACCTTGGACCAGTCACCTCACCTTTCACAGCTTGGGTTTCTTCACTCAAAACATTACACAATAGAGTGGCATGTTCTATGAGCTGCTTTCTGGCTGCAGGAGTTGATCGTTTAACTCTATGTATGGCCTGAAGGAAGACTTTGCTATAGCCAAAATCAGTGAAGAAAGGCAGAACCCGGGCTAATCACTTAATTTGTACTTTAGAGAGCAACAGTCACTCTGGGGCATGGTTGTGTTGGTCACCTCCATTGGGTCCACCTTTTCTCTCCCACCAACCTTCTAGTTTCAATGATGTCAATCTTAACCAAAGGACTGGGAGTTTCTGAGTAGACAATAACACCGGCAAATTAATTGCAATACTGATTCTAAGAGACAAACTCGACTTGGCATCCCTAGCAGTCAGTGGGGACTATGAGTGAAATGTGTGTTATTTATGACCTAATAAACCCATTGCCTGGATAGAAATAAATCCGTTAATGAATATTGAGCCCAGCAAATTTCTTGCAGTACTCTCAAATCCCGAGTGTCATAAGAGATAGTTTCTATCTAAAATAAAGCCATCACCTTGAAGGGGTGGGAAGGAAAGGAGGTGGGCTGGTATGCCATACTCCCAACGAAAATAATCCAGCCTTACACACAGAGACATGCAGGAGCTCACAGGCACACATACATCTACTGGGTACACAAGGGACAATCGTGGCGCTTTGAGAGTTGCCCACCTTTATTGGGGTTCATGAGGATAAACATGGAAAGCAATTCTGCTTAAGTGCTTTACAACTGCAGCCTTCCCTCCCCCCCCCCCCCCTCCCGAAGGATGGTATGGTGTTGCGGGGGGGGGGGGGGGGGATGCCCGATTTATCCAGATGTAAAAATTATGCTGTTCTCCTCTAAAACCTGCCGGAAACTACACTGGTCTGTCTGCATACAGGCTAGGGAAGAGAGGCGCTGCACCCTTCGAGTTACCTGGAATATATTTGCTAAAATCGACAGGAAGAAGGAGAAGATCTATGCTGACGGCTGTACTGATGTGATGTACGGGGGAAAGGAGAAGAAAAAGAAATGAAACAAACATGCCAGCCGGGAAGTCCCCAAGCGGTGCCAGCACCTGGGAAGCGACTGCAAAGGATGGGTGCGGGGGTGAGGAAGTGCTGGGAGAAAAAGGAGCTGGAAGGAGGTGGCTTGCAGAAGTGCTCACCTGTCCATACACCTGGATAGGCTGGGGCTGCAGAGCAGCGCTCCGCCGGGTCCTGAGTGGCTTCCTGGCCGCCGGGCTCGCCCCCCGGGTATCCCCGTGCGTTCCCAGCCGCAGCTCTCGGGGGTCGCCCTGCACCACGAAGAAGCCCCGGTCCTGGGGCAAGGGCGCTCGGTCACCATGCAATCTCTGCGTCCAGTCCCCGCCGAGAGCCCCGGGGGGCAGCAGCGCGACCAGGGCGAATAGGAAAGGGAGTCTCGACTCCCTCCTGCTGCTCCGTGTCGCCATGTTCGGGCGAACGCTCCCGCAGGTGGCGCCGCCGCCAGGAGAGAATGTGCAGCGCGCGCCGGGACAGCGCGGGACCAGAGCCGGGGCCGCGCGCGCCGCTCCCGGGGCTCCAAGCCGCCCGGGCCGCTCCGCTGCGCCCGCCACCGCAGCCAGGGCCACCGCGGCCGCCCAGTCCCACTCGCTCGGCGCCGCGCCGTCACGTGTGCACTCACAGCGCGGCCCCCCCCCCCCCGCGCGCACTTTCTCCGTTCGCCGCGACTGCGGCCCCGCCCCCTGGGATGGGGAAGTCAAGGCACGGAGCGCCCGCCTGAGGGCACCGTGGTCCCCAACGCGCACACCTCGCCCTCCCTGTCGCAGTGAAGAGTTGCGTGGGCGCCGTGCTCTATTTCCCCGGGTTGAGTTAGCTACTCCGTGGGCTCCTGGGATACCCTGGTCACCCAAACCGCCATCAACCTCTGCACCTTGTGCAGCCGCTCGACCACCTTCCTGGGCCTTGGCCTGATGTCCACTTCCAGTGGAAAGCAAACTACAGAATTAGTCCTTAGCACACCAACAACAAAAGTCATGATGAACCCGCCGGGTTTGTGAAACTTACATGGTTTCAACACAGAAGTGGCCACAACTCAAACTACCCTTGATCGAGCTGAACTGCCCATGCGTTAAGCAGAGTACAGCCAACAAACATCCTGCCCAGAAGCAGTAAAACTTAGGCTTTACTTGCCCCACCTGGAGGACTACAGGAGGCATGGCCCAGGGCCCTACCAGTCTCCTAAGGCTTTGGTCTCTTAAGGTGTCCCAGCATTGAGCCACTCTCAGTGCTGAGGTGAGTGTGTGTATCCACCAGTCCCTTCAGCCAGACACTGCTAGTTGTAAGGACTGCATCTGTACTTGGAGGAAGCAGATGCCCAAGGACAGGGTGCGCTTTCAACACACCTTAATATCAGCTCCAAGAGCCACATTGTAACTGCTTTTACACATTTTTTTCTCCAGCTAGTGGGAGCAGTTAAGTATTACCCTGTATTTCATCCTATGCCTCTCCAGACTCAGGTCCTGGTTATTGAGATGACTGAAGGCAGAGCTGGGCTGCTGAATCCATTGGTTTAGAGAAGGGGTGATCTCTACACACACCAACTTTCTGCCACTTCAACAAGCCAGTAACCTGGTTCTGTCTCTTGTTCACCTGCCCTTCAACTTCATTCTAATTAGCTTAATCTAGTTCCTCACTCCAATCTACACCACCTTGGGCAACCCGCCAGAACCTGTCATGATATGAACTGGGTTTGTCCCCGGGTTGAAATGCATTGCCATTGTGGTAGTGTCAGGAGGTGGCTGTCTTTAAGAGACGATTATACTGTGGAGAGGGACCCGGGCCTTTCTCAATGGAGTCTGTTTGTTTCCCAAGAGCAGCTGGTAGAACAGTTGATCTTTAGCTCAGCCTAAAACGGTTCTCATAAAACAAGGCAACCTTCTCGTTTTCTCTCTTCCACAAGCACCGTCTTCCACATGAGCTGAGCAGCATAAGGCTCTCTCCGTAAGCTGAGAGAGTAACAACACCATGTTCCTAGACTGCCCCTCCCAGTCTCCGTAATGATGAGCTCAAAACGTGACTACACCTGTGAAAGAAGGCCATCGTCTCTTTACCTCCCTCAAGCCAGCATTCAACTGCCCTCCTCCATTCCATAGGACTTTCTGAAACACGGTCCCCCAGCTCAGGTTCTGCAGTCTCCGAACCCCCCACAACCCTTTCCCTCCCCCAGTCAGATGTTATCTCTCTGCTCCCCAACTTGACATCATTGTTGAGCCACCTGACTCACAGCCACTGAACCATTGCCACCCTCCAGCTGCCCTTCAAGACCAGCCGTACCTATTCAGTATCACCTTGCCAGATGTGAACCCACTCAGGGGTCCTCAGCACTTCTGCCATCTTTGACTCCCAGGAGAAAACTAAAGGAACAGCCTATAGTCGGAACCCCCTGCATGTGATTTGATCATTGGTTGTTTGTCTTTAATGAGTACCGTCTTCTATGAGTTAGTGCCTCGGCAGAAAACAACCCCGAATGTCTTTTAATTGTGGTGTGGAAGACAAAGCGTTCTGCCCCTGTGAACCACTGGCTTAACTTCAGGTGGCAATTTGTGTGGAAGGATTAGAAGGGCAGGACCAGCTACTTGCTCATTTTGATTTGGATTTGTAATTTCAATGCTATAAAACTGGCAAGAATGCTCGAACACGGTTAATTTACTCCTTGAATGCCTTCCTCTCTAATCAGTATCTACATTCTAAGTCATTCTTAGGTGGATAGTCAGCACTCCGGGAGACTGTGGGCTGTGGAACCACAGGGCACAGGAGAAAGAAAGCACACAGAATTTTTAAGTCAAAGAGCCAATTCTAGCTATGGGAATTGGGCTGAATACTCTCCCTGGAGCTTCTGTTTTCTCACCTATAAAATAGAGACCTTAGTTCTTACCCACCTCTGCAAACAGTCAGAGTAGGGTGAGGTCCTGTATGTAAAAGAGCCTTGAAGCTCCCCACAGGAAAGGACTGTGTGCAGGCAGCAGTGTTGGAGGCTTGCATGATGCTTCTGGTCTTGCAGCAATTTTCCACATGGGTTTTGGTGGGTTTGTTTTTCTTTTCTCTTTTGTTTTTGCTTTTGGGGATTGGGTTTGGGGAGCATTTCCTGGTCAATGAGATCTTACATTCCTAACCATTCTCTACCTTTGGGGCTCCTACAAGAGCCGTGAGAGTGAAAGAGCCTCAGGGCAAGGTCACCCTGAACAGGAGTCAGAGCTGAGTTGTGCAACACAAGCAGAGTATTTCTCCTAAATTCAAAACCGGATCTGGGTTGTAAACAAGCTTGCACTTCCTCCATGCCTCCAGGGCTGTAGACAAGGGAAGAATGTATTCTAGCCCTCTCTGCCCTACCCATGGCCTTGCTCTGATGCTGGACAACATCGCTACAAAAATCTATATGCATGGATCCATACATGGATGGCTTAGCAGGTAAAGGTGCAGTGCTTGTTGCCAAGCCTAGTAACCAGAGTTCAATATCCAGGACCCACATAGTAGAAGGAAAGAACCAACATCAGCAACAGGTTGTCCTCTGATCTTCATATTGGGGAAGAGTACATTTGTGCACACGTATACACACAGAACATATACACAGACACACACATGAACGTGTCTTTTGTGTGTCCATGCACATAAACAAACATGCAAACACACACATGTATGAGAGCACACACCACACATATATACATGAATAAATGAAATCGCTAGCAAAAGCTGAGTGTGGTGGAACACACCCATACTCCAGCACCGGGGAGACTAATGTCTGTAATCCCATTTCTGGGTAGGCTAAGGCAAGAGAATTGTGAGTTTGAGATAAGCCTGTGAACCTCAGCAAGTCCAAAGACTCACAAGCTGGCTCAGTCAGTAAAGGCGATTGCTGCCAAGCCTGGTGACCTGAGTTCCATCTCTAGGAACCAGGTGGTGGAGGCAAACAACCAAACTACAAGTTGTCTTCTTATATCCACATGGATAAAGCTCATGGGTGGAGTGTGTACTTACAATACCCAAGACCCAGACTTAGGACCCCCCTGTGAGAGAAAGAGGAGAAGGAGGACAGGGAAGGAGGAATTTTAAAACAGCAAGAATGACAGTTGTAAAGACAAAGGAGGGTGGTGGGAATCCTGAAAATTTATTTTGATTCCTTTCTTACCTGGTGGCCTTTGGAAATACTCCCCACCACTCCCTGGACCCTGGCTAGCCTCTCTCTACACCTAGGTGAATAGTGTCTCTCCTTCTAGAGGCCCACTAAGAAATAAGCTGATAATAGTCAAATTAGCAAAAGAGATGCACAAACTTACTATGTGCACTTTCCGTGGGAGCCACACACTATGCAAGACTCAAGGAAGGGGCAGATGTGATGTTCATACAGCCCTCTCCTCTGAGCTGAGGGGCCTGTAGAATCTGGGAGGTGATGGCAAGCTTTTATAAAAGAGGAATGGAGGGAGCAGACTGCAAAGGAAATTCTTCATATTCTGCAGCAATAGAGCCCTAGCTAGGATTTCCCAGAATTTGCACAATAGGCCAATAGACTGTTCTTGTGAGCTTCTCTGCTTGGAGAGACTCCAGTAAGGGTGATAAAGACTATTACTTGGGTTCTTATTGAGTAACTTCCCTCCGTCAGATAAGGGAACTTCACTGAAAGCTGCTCTCAGGCTTCTGTGAATCTAGTGGAGGTGGGGGGACAGAAGTCAGACAGACTTGGGTTCTCAGGCTGCTTCTGAGCCCTTTTCAACACTGCAACCCAAAGCACTGGGCACACCCGCCATATTGAGTGTTTCGTTTTCTGATCTGCGCCAGACCCATGCAGGTGAGCCGAGAGCACAGGTGATGGAGTGATGGTGGATTACCAGTGTTGCTGACCATAAGGACACACATCTGTAATCCCAGCACCTTTGCTTCAGAGCCAAGCCTGAGCTACATAGAAAGATCCTGTATCAAAACAAGCAAGCATAATTAAATAAACAAGCAAACACACAACAGTGCAAAGCCCAGGAAAACAGGCAAAGTTTGGGATACAGAGGCATTTAGAACGCAGCCAGCAACTTGGAGGCTCACCTTTGAATACATTAAATTGGTAAAGAAGTTTCTGGAAATACAGCGGTTCACATTTGCATATTAAGAGGGTGTGGTCCATCCAACGTAACTCACAGTGACTCTTTAAACAGAGCCAAGGCTCACACTGTAAGCAGTAGCATTTGAGAAAATAAGAACCTGGCAGGTAAGAGCACCTGGTTCAAAACTACATGGGGCTATTAACTCAGATGTTCTCCGAGGTCTGCAGCCAAGGCTGACAGCCCCCTTAGAAAGGGAAGCACGGGAGTTTCATGACCTAGAAAAGGAGGACACAGGAAACAGGAGGGAGACACTACATAAGCCCTGAGAAAACTTCAGGCTAGGAGCACAGTACCTAAGGACTGAGGCCACTAGGGGCTATACTGTAGCAGGATGTCATGTGATCATTCAACAGTAAAGACACAAGATCAAGTCAAACCAGCTAACTGTACTTGACTTTATTATAATAGCATTTCCATGTCATTAACCTTGCAAAATCGCCTGTGGGTTATTACACAGGTGACAGCAGTGGCACCTCCAAAAAAGCCCCATATAAAACCAGAAAATGGGAGTAAACACTATTCCAGGAAAATTCTGATCATCATAGGATTTCCTTCCTTTCCTATCTTACTGAATACCTCTCCCTCAGCCCCCAGTAATGTAAGGCACCACCAGAAGCTGTTCTACAGCCTCCCCGGCCTTCACCTGCTGTAAGGCAGAGAGAAGAGCCAGCCCTCAGCCCTGTTTCATCCTCCAAGTCACGGCCATCTCCCTCACCAGGCTCCTCTGGTTTGAGAGATTCATCTATCCAATCCTGTTTTCTATCATTTTCTAGAAGATATATTTAAGGAGGAACTTGTTTTCCAGTATTCAAGCCCCGTGGAGTTGGGGTACAGGTTTCTAAAGCTGCTATTGAGTTCCGGTCCTTCTTCATAGCCTCCTCTAGCTAGAAGGCTCAGGTAGAAAGTCAACTTTTTTCCTTTTCCTTCTGTTTGTTTGTTTTGTTTTGTTTTTTCATGACTTTTAATTGATTAATTGTCGGGTTTTGCTCTGACATTTTTATTATGACATTATGTTTTATTTTTATTCGTCCAAGAACTAGATTTTTGAATTTTTTTCTTGAGATAAAAACTTGCAGTGTTGCTTTGAACTTGAGCTCCTCCTGCCTCAGCTCTTCCAGTTATGCATCACAAGGATGTTCGTGTCACCATGCAGCCTCTTCTAGGAGTTGCCATTGACTCTTTCCTGAGTCCAGTGAGTCAGTCTGGTTAAGATTTTGCTGCAAGATACTTCCATGTATGTCCTGCACGTTGTCGGCCACTTGATGATAGGGCACAAATGTCTACAAATATGCAGCCACCATCTTCAAGGGACTTGAAGAAAGAGACTAACAGAAATATGTGAAACCAGAAAGACCTCTACTATGAGTCTTGAGGTGTTGAGTATTACGTCTAGAGCCTGGTGCCTGCTGGGTAAGTGCTCTCAGCTAACTGAGCTATGTTCCCAGGCTCTAGAGTTCTAAGATCTTAGATTGCAAGTTCAAGGTCATCCTGAGCAACTTCATGAGGTGTCAAGTCAAAATAAAAGATATTCAAGGAGCTGAAGTGAAATCTCATTGGTAAAAGGTGCTTGTCCTGAGAGTGCTAAGCCTAGAGCTCAACCCCTACCACTGATAGAACAGACCTTAGACTGAAGATTTTATATATATAATGGGAAGGAGGCAGGTGAGGGGGACCCTGCAGTACTTCAAGAGAAAACAGGAAGTTTATTTATTTATTTATTTATTTATTTATTTATTGGTGTCTGAAAGAGAGAAAAGGTTTTTAAGCGGTGAGGGATTATGTGAAAGCAATTAGCTAGGGCAGTGCCCACTGAAAGAGGTATAACCCCCTGGGATACCACCTCCGTCCACGGCCAGGTAGAACACAGGGTATCATAACCCGTTTGCCTTGCATATAATCTGTGCAGAGGGTACAGCAGACTGATCAGACATCTGCCATCTCTAAGTCCATCACCCTGTCAATTTTACACAGTGTCATCAGCTGAATTAACACCTGTTAAAAGCCATCATTCCCACTAGACTCAAAGCTGCAAGCGCCTTTAATGAGGACCTGCAGAAAAGAATACATTTCCTCAGAGCCCTTAAATAAATGACATTAAGTCCTCCATGCCAGATAAATTATTGAAACAGCGATTAGGGTTTGGATCGTAGCAACAGACCTGCTCAGAGGCACATATAATCTCATTTGGGATTTGACTGCCACGCCCGGACTAGCAAACTGCCCAGCCTCCTCCATTGATGGGTAAGTGAAAAAATGCATCCCTTTTCAGTGTGTATTTAAACAAGAACTTCAGTGCTAAATTAGCAGTGGGTTTTGTGTATGAATTTTCTTTGCATTCTAACATTATGTAAATGAAAAACCCAGCGAAGTGCAAATTAGGACTATTCTTAATTCGAAAGGGCTATGATTCTGTGATAATGACACCAGGGAACACTTCACAGTCTGCCAAGCGCGGTGTGTGGCTCCTGCTCCCCATCTGCCTTGTGAGACTCCCAGCAGGGGGACACCCACTGTGTCCTCATTTTTCCCCCTTGCCCACTAACATCAATCAGATCTAAACACACCCCCTTTTCTCTTCCTCCTTATGATGTCATCTCCCAGGGATGGTTTCCTCACTAAAAACAGAGCAAGAGTTGAGAGGGACTCAATCTGCATGGGCAAAGGTATTATAGGATATGAGAGGCTTGGCATCAGAAGTAGCTCACCTGGATTTTATCCCAATTCCTCTGGACCAGCTGTCTCATCCCAGGACCCTAATTTTCCTCATACCTCTGCAGGTTTAAAAGATTAGGTGAGATCAGGTGCCTTGAGGTTTAAATCTAAGCTTGGCATAGAAGATTTGTTCATCAAATGATACCTGCTGTTTGCAAAGTTCAGCTTAGATATCGTCGTTCCGGCAGTTTGGCCATTCAGCAGTTGGCAGGTTTTTATTCAGGTTTGTTTTGTGTTTTCTTCTATCTCCATACCAGACAATAGGTTACTGTTTAAAAAATGAAATCTAACAGAGGTGCAGAGAAATATAAGTCAATGGTGGTAGCCATGCCTAGCACTATAGGGCCCTAAGCTCAATTCCCAGCATTTTTCTTTAATGACCATTCACACACACACACACACACACACACACACACACACACAAGAAAGGAAGGAAGGAAGGAAGGAAGGAAGGAAGGAACAAATAAATGAACAAAAAGCTAGTTTTAGACACACACACCAGCAAACAGACATCATGGAGATCACATAGCTGGGTGGGACAGATCCAACTCTCAGGTTTCTCATGTTTTTGCCCAGGTTGCACTCAAGGGCAAGATTCCCAGAACTCTAGAAAAACCAGCTTCAATCTCCTATTAAGCGTTAGGATAAAGCCCATAAGAATTCTACTCTGTGTGTCTGTTGTAGGTATATGTGCAGAAGTTCATGGAGCCAGAAGAGTTGGGTCTTCTGGAGTTAGAGACACAGGTAGCTGCGAGCCATCTGATGTGGGTGGTGGGAACCAAAATCTGGCTCGTTGAGGGGACAATGCATACTCTTAGCCACTGAGCCGTCTCTCTGGCACCATCTGCAGCTTTCTTACTGAAAATTATATTATTTCCTCTTTTGAAAACCAAGCCTTCTGTGTTCCCATATCTTTAAAACATGTGGTATTTACACATTTCCTTTGTCAGTGTCCTCCCACGTCACACCAATTCCTCTCGCTCTCTGAAGGTCCTAAGCAGAAGCCACACGCACCTATTAAATTTCCTTTATACTCCTCTGGTTAAATAGTTCAACCCCACGCTGGATGTCCTAGTCAAGGTTTATATTGCTGCATTGAAACACTATAACCAAAAAGCAATTGGGATGGTATATTTTCAATTGAGGTTCCTTCCTTTAAAATAACTCTAGCTTATGTGCCAAGTTGGCAAAAGACCAGCCAGCATAACTTTGTCAACTTGACACACAATCACTATTCAGCCACACCTTTCTTAATCATCCCCAAGATCTCACATTAAAAACATAAATAACTTTAAAAGTCCCACAATCTTTACAATTTCTAACACATTTAATTTTCAGTCTCTTTAAAATATAAATATTCAAAATCTCTTTTTAAAAGTTCAAAGTCTTTCAGCTGTGAGCTCCTGTAAAAAAAAAAAAATCAAAATCAAATTAAATACCTTCTTCAAAAGGGAAGAACCAGGGCACAGTCTGTCTGAACCAAGCAAAATCAAATTCCAACAGTATAAAAAAATACAATGTCCAATTATCTGGGACTCACTCATGATCTCCTGGGCTCCCCCAAAGAGCTTGAGCCACTTCTCCAGCTCTGCCCTTTGCAGCACATGCAATTTGTCTTCTAGGCTCTGTCTGGCTCCACTCCACTGCTGCTGCTGTTCTTAATGGTTGTCCCATGGTACTGGGTTCTCCAAAACTGCTAGTTTCCTTTACTGCAGCTAGGCTGCACTTTCACCTAGGGCTCTTCATAGACTTTATAACTCCAGACCTCACCTTCTCTGTATGACCCCTTCAATCCTGGGTCTTCATCTGCCACTGAGGTTGTACCTTTACCAATGACCTTTCCTAGCCTCTCACAGAGCCAATCCTCAGATGCTCTCCATGACCCCTTCAGGCCTTCAAAACCAGTACCACCTTGGTGACTCTTACATATTACCAAGTCCAGCTGCCAGCACAAGGTACAACCTTGGCCATCTTTGGAACACAGCTTCTTTATACTCTCAGGAAACACTTCCCAGAAGATTTCATTTCAGTGATGCTGGTCTCCATTAATTTCTTGGCTCCAGCTGAGCAGCATCAACTGTCCCAGTAACGCAAAAGTTTCACTTCAATGGTGCTGGTCTTTTGTTAATCACAGATGACTCTTCAGCCCCAGCTGACCAAAATGACAGAATCTCAATTCAAATAGCAAATGGCTCTGATAGAGTTTTCAAATTTCCCTCTGGAACTTCACAGGCCAGGCCTCCATCTTCTGTTCTGCTTTCAACATTCTTATCTACTATGCAACTCAAGAACACCTCACTGAGTTATTAACACTCGGCTTTTCTAGCCCAAAGTTCCAAAGTCCTCCCACAAACAAGGTCAGGTCTGTTACATCCATACCCTACTCCTGGTACCAGCTGTCTTTCAAAAAAAAAAAAAAAAAAAAAGCAAGTGAGGAAGGAAAGGGTTTATTCAGCTTACACTTCCACATTGTTGTTCATCACCAAAGGAAGTCAGGACAGAAACGCAAACAGGGCAGGAACTTGGAGGCAAGAACTGATGCAGAGGCTGGATGTGTGCTGCTTACTAGCTTGCTTCCCCTGGCTTGCTCAGCCTGTTCTCTTATAAACCCCAAGACCACCAGCCCAGGGAAGGCACCACCCACAGTAGGCTGGGCCCTACCCCAGCAATCACTAATTAAGAAAATGCCTTACAATCAGATCTTATGGAGACATATTCTCAATTGAGATTGCTTTTCTTTAAAATAACTCTAGTTTGTGTGTCAAATTGATGTAAGACAGTCCAGCACACTAGCTTGGCCTGTGGCACAGCATTGATCCAGGCTAAATGATGCTAAGACCCTCAAGCCCAAAGATGCTATCTCTTTGAACATGTGATCCTGGGCTTGGAGAATGTAGGTGAACATCTAAGCCACCATAATCCTCATCTTATACTTGACTTGCACCCAATGACAGAGTCTGACTTGGAACATTGTCCTGTGGGAATTGTATGACTCAGAATAAGGCTGAAGGTCTCATTTGCAGCAGACATAGGAAAGAGTTGTGATTGTCAAACTTGTGTACAGTTGGAGTTTGGCAGTCTTGACACTGAATGGGCAGGAACTGAGTTAGTCATTGCTGGAGAATGGAGCTGTGTGAATTTCGTGGGCATGAGGCTTGAAAGAATCAAATGAATAGAACTCAGGCCTAACTGTAGAGGCATACATTGACTGAGGGCTTCTTATGTCATATCATACGCTACACATTTTATGTCCATTAATCTTAATCCACATCAGAACTCTGGAGAGAAGTTAACTAGAGTGCTCAATATTTTCCAGCTAGTGAGTGATAGGACTGAGTCCCATTTCCAGGTCTATTTAACTCTAAACTACATACAATTAATCACTAGGCTGTACTGTGTCTTGGAAAGGAATGAGCAAACACTGTGTTCTATTGCCTGGTTAGAGGAAGGTTAAGCAGCCCAAGCTCAGATGCATCTTTCCACAGCCCTTGCAGTAACCTTCCAGTGTCTCTAACATCTTCAGCAAGGGCATTCTTCATGCTTAACCTTGGTGATGCTCACCATACAGCTTACTCTTGTATGGTGAGCATCAGCTTTGATACCCAACAATTTCAGTGACAGAAGGAGGATACTGAGTGGCTGCATACAAATTTGATGCATTCCACTGCATCTTCTGATCATCCAAGGTCAGTCAGGTCTCTATAGCCTGTAGTCTGGAGGAATATTAATGAGGAGATAGGATAGGCTAAGAAGCAATGGTTCATTAAATCGATATATACTCATTAAGGTGCTATTACAGCAGACCAAAGGGTGTACAGTAACATGAAGCTTCAGTCTAGCCAAGGAAAGCCCAAGGGACAAATCAGAAAGACGGGAGAATTGGGAACTGGAAGTATTAGCAATGTCGTGCTGAAACTTCAGAATAGTGTTCAACTTTTGGTCATTTTGGATTTTAACAAAGTCTAAAACTACATCTAGTATATTGAGCACTTACTAGGAACTCATTTCCCCTTTCTCTATTTTCTCTGAGGATGAAGGTCAGGCTCTTGTGCAAGGGCCTGTGTTGTGCGTTTTCGTGTTTCTGCTTTGATTGTAGTGATTGTCCTGTAAGGCAGTAAAGAAGAAGAAATGGAGAGAAGTTTATTTTATAGAGTCAAGAAGCAGTTCGTGGGCTGTTTTCTGAGAGAGCAGAGATGAGCCAAATATTGCAGTGGCATGCTTTAGTCAAGGTGAGACACACGGGACTCCATTCAGGTGAAGGCATTCTGCCTAATTTAAGTGCCAAGAGCTTTAGAAAGAACTAAGGAGAACTGTAAACTGGGCCATCATGCTTGACACTTCCTTCTCCTCACCTGATGCTCTGAATAAGCACACGGTTTCTTACACAACAATCACCTAGGCTTGCAAAAGCCCAGAAACAGGAACCATGTCTGTCATCTGGGCACCGACATTGCTTACACATGTCACTTTGGTGAGCCTACCTCAGAGTGGAGGTCTAGTGATTATATGGTACTGTGTGTGTGTGTGTGTGTGTGTGTGTGTGAGAGAGAGAGAGAGAGAGAGAGAGAGAGAGAAACAGAGACAGAGACAGAGAGACAGAGAGACTGAGGCAGAGAGATCTAGAGAGATCCAGAGACAGAGACTGAGAGAGAAAGAGAAGAAAGTAAAGCAAAGGTAAGCTCTCCATTTGGCTTAAACAGCAGGAAACCATTAGAAGTCAAGGCCAGGTACAAATGCTGTACTTGAGTTTGAACTGGGAGAGGCCTTCAAAATAAGAGCATACAAGAGACCAAACATGTGGGCTGGCCTGTTTGCAGAAGAGTTCTCTTTAAACAGTAGATAGAGAGAGACTGAGAGAGCATTACAAGATTCTCACCAATCAGATGCATAAGTTCGCACTGGAATACACTTGGAGGGACTTACAAGACCCATGAGCTAGATCAAGGATCCACATGATCCGAGCCACCATCAGTTTTCTGGACATTGTTCATTCACCCATAACACAATCTTCACCCTTTTCATCATTGTCTGTGTTTCAGGAGGCTGAAGATATTGCTGTATCACTGGGATCCCAGGAGCTCTGGCTTCCAGTGGTCAATTGGAGTCACTGGTAAGGGGGACCATAGTGTGCCAAGGAGATCAGGGCAGTTCCCAGTTTCCTGCATCTGGATAGCCAGGGATTAGCCCAGTTCCTCTTCAGATGGCCCTAGCTCCTTTTAGGTTGTGCTCCTATAGACAGACACCCCCTCTTGGATCCAATGGCTTGTCCAGAATGGTACCCAGTCTTTGTATGTTTCCCATGTTCTTTTGATGCAGAGTATCATGCAACCCAAGCTGATCTTAAACGTCCTATGTAGCCAAAAGCAGTCATGAGGTAATGATCTTGCTACTTCTACCTCTTAAAGGCTGAGATTTCAAATGAGCATCACAATAACCATCCAATTCTTCTTAAAGTATCTGATCACATGTGCCATTGAGGAACACTTCCTTTCTGAGGTGGGATTTCATGTAGCAATGTATTTCAGGTAGCCTCAAACTACCATGTAGCCAAGAGTGACCGTGAACTTCTGATCTCCTTGCCTCCACCTCCTTGCTGAGATTCCAGGAATGTGCCACTATACCTACCCAGTGTTATGTAGTACCTGGGAATTGAACCTAGGGCGTTGTGCATGATAAATAAGCGCTCTACCAACTGAGCTGCATCACCAGCTCTCAGAATGCTTTCAATAGCAATCATCTGTTAAATGCACAGCATTAAAATTAAGATCTGAATAACTGTCCCTACAAACAAGTTTCTATCCTGACTGTGACCTTGCCCTACAATTCATCGGTGTGAATTGTTGCAAAGGGAACTTTCCCAAGCTCTTCTGTTGTTCTTGTGCTTTATTTTCAGTGGGAGAATAAGCTCCCTGAGATGGATGGTGGTACCTGGGTAATACCCTTGTTAAATAAATATGCATAGGTGTTAGATACACTTGCTTTTGTTCTCAATTGTGTAAGAATGTAAAACTAAAGCTGTGTTGGAATAGTGAATTATTGAAAGTAACTAAATATTAATAGATTAGAGTGCAGTAATTCAGAGCACAGGCTTTTAGCTCAGACACATGGAGACACAAATCTTTTAACTCTGTGCCCTGGGAAGTTACTTAATCTCCTCACATCTTGGTTTTTCTTTTCCATAAAATAGTCATGTAACTGGGATCAACTGAACAGTTTGTCCCTGCTATTGATTGTTCTGTCTTTTGTTCTTACAGACTTCAGAAGTCACAGGGAAGCAGTAACTATTGCCACCACAATTCAGGCCCTACTGTCATTGGTAATCTATAATTTCCATCATACCATGTCTAAGCATTGCTTTGCTCAGAAGACAGAATGGTGGTCCAGGGCATACTTACAAAACCAAGGATGACTGATGTTGCTCTTCCAGAGGGGAAGTATGCTGTTATGGAATCATGTACCCTAATCATCAAATGGCGATTGATCATTTAGAAGTTATTAGCGTTATATCTGCCCATGCTTTGATGACTACTTTGCAATGAACAGTTTGTCCTCCTAGATAATGCATAAACCCCAGATAACATTCCTCTTCTTAGTTTACAACATGCTTGAGTGAACTGTGATGATCCTAGCTTGCAATTCCCCAAGCACCAAGTCTTATTGAAACAAAGGTAAAACAACTTCAAAGATCAGAATAAGAGGCCATGAGCTGTACTGAGCTCACATTTGCCTGGGTTTATTAATGCAATTGATTTTTGAAACAAGGCTCTCAACTCCCTCCCCCATTATTTGTTTCTTGTCAGCTTCACACATGTATAATAACTAATAACAATGTCTTGGCTTTGGATTTTAGTATAAATATCCAGGAGCAAATTCTTCAGCTGAATACATCTGAGCCACAGATTGTTTAGCTGATCCATCAATAGCACCTGCTTGTTCTGTGTGCCGTGGAGGTTAAATGAGATTCATATGGCGTGAATACAGTAAGCACTTGAAAAGTGTTACCTGCCGTTGCTGCTCTTAGTTTTAATTTACAGCCTGTTAGTAACACGGGCACCTTTTCAAGCGTGTCTACAATCTGCTTATTAGTGATGGCGAGGTGTCTGTTCAGATCCTTTGCCCATTCATTAGTTGGGCTCTTCACATCTTATCATTGAGTCTATGGATTCTTTGCAGTGTTTGGGCAACCATACTTTATCAGATATGTCATTTGCAAATAATATGCTCCTAGCTACCATTTGAGAGCATGCTTGATGATGTTGCTATTAGCAAAACACTATTAAAATAATAGTATCCTCTGAATTACCTACAGGATTTAGCGGTCTAATGTTTTAAAGGATTTAGAACAGTTGCTGGGACATGGTTAAGAGCTATATGAGTGTCAGTTAATATACAGGTAAAATCTAAGTGTAAATACCCAATTTGATCCCTTCCTACCCAATTAAAAAATGATTCTTAGTCACTTCTCAAACTATGTTCTGACTTTCTCCTGAATGTTTTATTGAACGACTTTCCTGAGTACATGCCTGGTTTAGTTTCTGATTTTTAGCATCAGGTCAGCTTATGAGCAAAAGCTATTTTAAGTAACTTTTCCTAAATATTTTATTTCTTACATTCTTACATGGGAGCATCCCCATCTTGTGAGCACAGTGGAAGACAGGCTGAAGTGATATTTCCTAAGCCAGTCTCTTTCCCTCCTCCGGACCTCAATGACAGAAAACAGAAGCAAGCCTGGAGCTCTTGATTCTCTGTTAATTTAGAGATATATGTCTGTTTAATTGGACGATAACTCAGGACAGTGAAGGCATAAATGTTTTCTTTTAAAAATGAGTCGGAATTACTGTTCTCTGGTGTCAAATTCATGATAACGGAGAATATGAATTTCTTATTTAGATCAGATAAATGCTTTCATGACTGAATTAATCTTTAATTTTGAGGTCTGTAGCTGGTTACAGACCAGAAGGTCTCTGTGGTACAAAGTGAAAAATTTCTCTTCTACCCATCCCTTCCCTGTTCTTAGAAGACACACTTAAAATGCCTCCTGTCCTTCGGAGTCAAGAGACCCTGTCTGACACTAGGGCCTTCGTTGGAGCTGAAGAGAAGCATTCGGGTATGTGAACAACTGCTCTGACATCATGTGATGGCTGATGTCATTGAGACTCTTACTATATAGGAGAAAAGCGTAGGACTAAAGTTGGGTAATTGGCCTAAGGATGATGGTGAATTCCAAGAGACAAAAGGGTTGAATGGGGAAGCTGAAGAAAGCAAGGTTGAAGGAAGACTAACAAAATTGAGATGAACAAT
The DNA here is from genome assembly GCA_019843965.1 of Rhynchomys soricoides. NCBI lineage: Eukaryota > Metazoa > Chordata > Mammalia > Rodentia > Muridae > Rhynchomys > Rhynchomys soricoides. Next base: position 2,372,171 of record JADRCH010000132.1, on the reverse strand, counting down.
AGGAGCCTAGAAACGAGGGAGCGTGTGTTCATGAGTGATGTCCTCTGATGCCTCAGTATTCAGATAGATGATGTTTAGACAGTTCTCAGATACACATGATCCTGAACAGGCACAATGTTTGATTTCTCCCATTCCCTTCCTTCTGTATTAGTCCTCCAGATACAAAAACTAAAACTAAGACTAGTTTCAATGATAAAGGGAACTTTCTGGCTCAAGTCATCAAGAAACGTAAGAAGTTAACTGACTTCAGGCTTGACTGGATCCACATTCAAAGCATAACAGAAAACTGTCCCTCTTGGTTTCATAAACTCCCAATTCTGTTTGTTTGACAAAGGGTTTTTTGTTTTGTTTTCCTTTGTTCCATCCGACATCATGGATGATCACTGGTTATCCCCGGCTTGTGGCACTTCTAGAGAGACAGAGAAACAGAGAACTCTCTTTCTTCAGAGACTGTTCTAGTTATCAGACCCTGAAGAAGATGCTTCTGGTGCTGCATGTCCATCTTTCTAGTTCCAGGGGAATGACAGGTCCAGTCGGTCATTTGGAGCCGTGTGCTCAGGCTATGAAATAGGGCCAGAGGCCATTTTTCAACTGGAAGACAGACAAATAGTTGTCTTAATGGAGCGCTTGTCTAAACTCTTCGACTCAGCTGATTTCACATCTGCAGAGTCCGGTATAGGTTCTGTTTGGGAAAGGAGTTTGACATCATCATGGGCATTATGGACAGGTTGGTGATCACCCTTCCAGAACTCTCTGCCCTTCATGGTGGGTGATGGTGATCCACCTAGATGCTGCAATCTAGATTTAAATGTGGTCGGATGGGATCTCAAACTGACTAGGAAGTTCTCTTCCAGATGTCTAGCATTCACGGTGCTAGAAGGTGCTCTGGGGAGGAAACCCATCAGTGATCTTAACCTTACCAACGTGCCAGGAAAGATGTGCCTACTGGAGCATTAGTGGCATAAAAGCTATGAAGGTAACCAAGGCTTCCTGACTGAATCTGAAGTCTGCTCCAAAGGGAAGGATTTTGTACTATAAAGTTATGACAAAAAAAACATGACTTGGCCCAGGTACCAGGTACCAGGGGGAAACTTCCTGGTGTTTCACTAATGGTCACACTGGTAAACTACATTCTCTGCATTTATATTTATACTCATAGATCTGCCTGATCTCAACCTTGGTCAGAGAGTAGCGGTTCATGTAGATAATCATACCTGCTTAAGATGCTAAGAATGAGTTACTGTGAGTGCTCAGCCATAGATGTGTCATCTGTGTTCATCTCCTCCTCTGAGCCAAAGCTCTAGAAACATGGAGGGAAAGTGGGTAAAAAGAATGAAGAGATGGAGGGATGGGCACAGAGCTGTGAAACGCTGTCTTCTGGGTGTGGCATGGCTGGTGAACACATAAGTGCACAGAAGCTATAACTGTCCATACAAGACTTGCACAAGATCTAGTCAATAAAAATCACAGTATGGGTGGAGAAGGAGGTCCCAAGGCCTCACCCCTGTTGGAGGAGCTCTTGGTGGGTGATAGCTGCTGGGGGAGGGAGAGTCACTGTTCTTTGGGAGAGTGGCTCCTGGCAGGTTCTACGCCCATGCACAAGTGGTCTAAATAAACTAACTGGACTCGGGTTGATACCAAGAGTAATAATAATAGACATGAAGTCCCTGGGAGAGCTGGAGGGAGTAATGGAGGGGGAGGTTAGATGTGATTAAAATGTGATATATATATATACATATATATATATATGTATATATATATATATTTCAAAGAATAAATTAAATTTTTTTTAAAGTGTGTGACTCAATTGCGCCCCACTTCACCAACTTGCCTTTCTGCCTTCTCAGCTAGTGGTTAAACACACACCTGAGAGGGGCAAAATGTTCCCCCACAAGTCACGCCAAAACTTTTACTATATGCATTTGCTTACACTCTCAGTTCCCCAATCTGTTCTGGGGAAAAACCACAAGGACAGAGATAAAAGAAGCTGTACCGTGCTGCTTAGAATTCCTCCATGGTAATCCGATGACAACCCCTTTATTTTCCAGTGAAGGGTTTGACAGCTTGATTTTTAAAATTCATCTACAAGATAGCCTCAATTTAATGACCAATTTCTCTTTAATAATCTTTGCAGGCCCCCTGGAGTTTTGGTCATTTCAACAGAGCATAATAGAATTTTCTCAAGAAATAAAAAGTGATTCCTTTATATGGCTTCTCTTGTTCAAAGACATACTCAGCTCATCTGAAAAGGTAGAATAAATGCACTTGTAAATGAAAGTCCCAGTCTCCTAGTCTCAGAGCCTCTCCCCCACTCCTGGGGGATCTTCCAGGAGCCTAATATAGAATTATTCCTTTCAAGAGCTCTTTCTTGACCAACCATTCCTAAATCTGATTTTGTAAGGGTTGTTTTTGTTCCATGACTGGACTTGGGGGTTGATAACAGCAGCAACTGAAGTTTTCTGAGTCTTAAGATAGGAATATGCACCTGCATCCTTGACTTCTGTGTCAAAGATTCTTCTGTCTCAAAAGAAAAGACAAGGGATGGGCTGGGGAGTTTTTCTCAGTGATGAGCACTTGCCTGGCATGTGCCACACTATGGCCTTGAATGTCAGCACCACAGATGAGGGGGGGGGTACAAAGGATGCAGCCCAGCATCCCAGTGCCCCTATTTACTAGTTGTCTGGGGGCAGGGTCACGTTTAAAAGTCTAACCTTCCTAAGGATCTAGACACAGGATCTGTTGATAAAGGATAAACAAGACACTCTTCCTGGCATGGTAATGCACACTGGTTATCCCAGCACTGAGAAGTGGAGGCAGGAAGTCCTAAGTTCCAGACCATTCTAGTGTATATAACAAGACTCTGTTCTTTTTCTATTTGGTTGGTTGGTTTTTGAGACAGGGCCTCTCTGTGTAGCCCTGGCTGTCCTGGGTGTTGCTATTTAGACCGGGCTGGCCTTGAATTTCTAAAGATCCACCTGCCTCTGTCTCCCAAGTGCTGGGATTAAAGGTGTGGGCTACCATGCATGGCAAAACACTGTTTTTAAGAACACCCAAAGAACAAAACAAAAAAGAAAAGACGGAAGGAAGAGAAAGATGCGTTCAGACCTCTTAAGGCTGCTAGCTGAGCCTTTGAAGCGAATTGGTTTGTTGAGCGGCCTCTATTATAGAAGCTTCTGAGTCTACGAAATATCTTTCTCGTTCTGTTGACATCTGAAATTGTTTTTCCAGAAGATGGAGTGCTCTGTTCTAAATTAGAAATAAAGCTGAAGCTACAAATGATATTGAAGCAATTTAAATGTATTCACTCTGCCTCACAGGATAGATATTTGGTGGGGCATCTTGCCATGGCTCTTACCATTATCTGTGATTGACAGTGCTAACTAGGCATCCCTTATCCATGATTGACAGTGTTAATTGGTCATCCCCACTCAGTCTGCAGTGTGCCTCAGAACTGTCCACACGGGGCTCTAGGCACAATGAAAATTAATTGGGGTGTGAGAGGTGACACAAAGTTCTTTTTGTTCTGTCTGCTGGGACAGATGTTTCCTTCTTTCCTTCCTTCCTATCTTCCTTCCTTCCTTTCTTCATTTTCATTATTAATTTTGTTTTGTTTTATGAGACAGGATCTTGATATGCACCACTGACTGGCCTGATACCCACTACATAATAGCCTAAGCTAGCCTTTAACTCACAATGATCCCCCTGCCTCAGCCTCTTGAGTGCTGGGATTATAGACATCCACCACCATGCCCAGACTAACATTGACTTTTTTGCTCCCTAAGGACAAAGTTTGATTGAAGTATAAGACTGAAGGATTAGAGGAAGAGAAGGAAGCCAGGAGCAGTTATTACTGGTTGTGGAGGAAACGATACAAATTTCCTAGCCTTCCTTCCTTCTCCAAGGTATCACCGTCACATGTAAGAGGCATTCATTCACCCACAGTCCCGAGGGAAATGACTGCCCCACAGGCATGCTTCTTCATCCAGTCAGGAATTGTATGTCTTCATTTCTTGGTTTTTGGAGTTCAGTCCATCTGCCTCTCCCAGTGTCCAAGCATACCCTAGCTTTGAAAGGAGAATAGGAACTAGAACTGTGACCAAGATCTTCTGAGACCCTAGCTAGCACCTTGGCATTATGCTCCTGGCTTCAGGCTCCCTTTTTCCACTTAGCCTCCCCTTCTGGATTGAGAACCCACAGGTGGTTTCCCAAGAGTAACCCAGTGAGAATTCTGATGTCCTGATTGAACAACCCCTCTTTTCTTAAACTATGGGTCCTTGACCCCATATGAGGTCACAGAACTGAAATGAGAGGGGACGGTCATAAAAGTTTGGTAACAATAAAAAGTTTCTATCAAATATATAATGCTCCCAGGTGTTACACTGGCCGTGTTCCAGCTCATGATGCCCTTGTAGCTTTGGTTCCCCACACAACCTGTTCATTCTGCACTGAGCTGGCCATCACATGGCATATGCCGAAGAACAATGTCTGAAACACCTAAGCTCAGATCCAAGATTATTTCTGTTATGAATGGCATATTTTTTAACTGTACAAGCCGGGGTTTCTGTTGTCATAGAAACCTAATGGCTTCACTACCGAAAACATAGACTTTTAATATTTTCCTACCATCATTTTTCAAATGCATCAAGTTGGTACATCTCTGGGTTGTTCTGTGTTAGATTGGTTGGTATTTAAAAAATTGATGAATCTCACAAGAAAAATTATGAAATGAATTTTGACTTAAGATTAGGATGGAATTTCTAACAATTTCTGAAGTGGCCCTAAACATACTTCTGCCAATTGGTACTATGGATATTTCAAAATGGTGTTTTCATCACGGACAATAAAAATAGTTCTATCACAATATTGATCAACTCGGTCAGCTGGTGATGCCCTGCATCCCCAACATCAAATCTTCCGCTAAGATTTTATCTTTTGTGTGTAAACAAACAAGCATATACATCTCATTATCATTTTGATTTTAATGACAAACTCATATATCAAAGGGTTATTTTAAAATACTCTTCCTTATGATTTATAAACATTATGATCAGCAAATGTTTAATTTGCATTCCGATTTTATACACCTGTATATTGAGGGCTGCATGAAAATTTATCAGGCACTGGGGACATGAACAGGCAGCCTGCTCTGTGTGGGGATTACACAGACTAAAATTGTGAGCCTCTTTGTTTCATGTCTACCTTTACCACATGGAAAAGGTTGTCCAGGGAGTTATCGTTAAACACAACGATGTCATGTCAGACTCATCTAGGGATGCCACGGTTAGGGAAAATCCTTACTGTACAATTATGACTTCCTTATAAATCAACTGAGTCTGTTGCTCATCCTGTGTTTTGACTTGATTTTCTATTCTGACCAAAGGACGGAAACTGAACTACTACAAATATGCTTTCAAAGCCCCTGCTAACTCTATGCTTTTCTGGAGAGAATAAACAAGCTGCCAAGGAGTGGACTCCATATGGGGTGGCATACAGGTTTAGATAGCAATAGTTTTACCCAGCCTTTCTTGTCACCAAATTCTGATCAGGTTCAACAGCTGGTGTCACGGGTTGAGTGACCCTAATGTCTGAAATCTAAAAATCTGACATCTAAAGTCCGAAATCTCAAATGCTCCAAAATCTAAAAGTTTTAAAGGCCCCAAATGACTGTGTGTGTGGAAAATTACACATCATGAAAATCAGTCTCATGCAAAGGAAATTACTAAAAATATTATGTAAAATTACCCGCTGGCTGTGTGTAAAAGTTATATATGAATTTTCTGTTTAGATTTGTGTCCCAAATAATCTCATTATGTATATGAAAAAATCCAAAATCTCAAATATGATGGTCCTAAGTGTTTTGAATAAGAAGTACTCAACCCATATCAAGATAAACATAGAGTTGGCTGCGTATATACAAATAATTCTGCACTTATTGGTCCATCAATCAATCTGTTTTCATTCTTACTGTCTATAAATATATAAATATGAGTGATATCTATGGCACTAGGCTACAAACAATGAGCTATAAATACTACCTTGAGGTCTACAGATTAATTGTGGGAACAGATAGTAGACAAGTGGACAACTAAATACGGTAATTTTTTCGGTGAAGTTTCTGGAGAAACAAACAGGGCAGTAGGATAGGAAAAGACATGGGGACAGACTATGAATGGTGATATCTAGGTGGTGTCCTAGCACACCCAGAATAGCCCTTGCCATGTGAAAATGGGCCTGGGGCAGAAAGCTCTGGATTAGTGGTAGTTCCCAGCTAGGTGGTCGAGTAGAAAGTACAACCAGGTGAAGGTGGATATAGTGCCCAGGGATGTGGTTTGTGAGGACCCAGCCTGTGGATTGGATGGCAGGCTGCTTCCTGCTGCATTGTAGAAACCACTCACCACAAGGCTGCACCCACACCTTATAGCAGGACCCCTCCTGCCTCACTAGACAAAAGCTGCTTTACCTCCTAGAAACAAGATTCTATGTGTCTCCAGTTCAAGTCTGGTCTTATGTCTCTATGGTCTGAGTCTGTCCAGAGCAGAGACACCACTCGTCACATTATCTAGTAAGATGCATTCGAGGCCAGCTGGCATTTGGGACCTAGGCTGGCTTGTGCACAGTGGGGTAATGTGGATCATACCACTCTCTCCAGAATGTGAAGCTGTATTAGAAATGGAAGAAGGGATGATGCCTGAGGGGGAGAAGGAGGGGACTCTGAGATTGTGGTGAGCAAGAACACTTAAGGAGGATAAAACATGAACCTGGGGAAAATCCAATTTTCCAGAAGTTTAAAAATCAAATAGACCTTGAACCAGAACAGACTCTCAGCTAATAGCCAAGGGACTGGTCCCATCTGGATTCCTTATGAAAGTATCCATTAAAAGGTGGATGCTACAGACTTCTCCAGGGGTGCCAAGAGAGCCTCTGAATTCTGGGTGGTATATGAGTGGCTGAACTCTCTAGCAGTCTGTGAGTGGGGTTCAATGGGACCCCTGCCTCCTTCATCTGAGCTGAATAACACCAAAGCCCAGACACACAGCAGTGTGGAAGGAAACAAGAGAAAACAGACATGACTTAAGGACAGCCCTAAAGCCATGAAAATGTGTCATCTCTACTTGCAATTCTCTCTCTAGTGATATCGTAGGGAAATAACCATCTCAGAGTAAGAGGCACATAGTAGATGCTGTCTGAGACATCATTTTAAATGGCCACATTAATAAAAAGAAGAATGCCCAATGACATAATATTAAATAAATTTTGATAAAGAATAAAAAGGAAGGGCAAGAAAGAAAAAGTCAGAAAGAAGGAAAAACAGAAAGGAAAGAGAAAAAGAGAAAGAGGGAGAAAGGAAGGAAGGAAAGAAGGGAGAGAGAGAGGGAGGGAGAAAGAGAGAGAAGGAAGGATTGGGAATACCAAGTAAGCTAAACTACCCTGGAGGTGTGGCAATGCTTCTCCTAGCATTCCTGTCACAATGACAAATACCCAATGTAAACAACTTAAATTGGGCAGGGATCATTTAGCTCATGGTTCCAGAGGATTCAGTCCATGGCTGGTTGGCCCCATGTTCTTACGCTGAACATCACAGCAGCAAGGAGGTAGCACAGAAGAGCTTCTTCACTTCATGCAGATGGAGAGCAAAGGAGGAGGGAACTGGAGCCATAACCTTCAAAGGCATTCCCATAGTGATTTGTTTCTTCCAGCAATTTCTAGATCTCTTAAAAGGAGTGTGACCAGCTAGGGACCTGTGAACCTGTAGGAAGCACTTCACATTTAAAGTTTGTTTTAGTTAGAATTTCCTTTGCTGTGAACATACACCATGACCAAGGCAACTCTTATAAAACTCTTATAAGGACAGCATTAAACTGGGGCTGGCTGACAGATTCAGAGGCTCAGTCCATTATCATCAAGGTGGAAGCATGGCAGCATCCAGGCAGCATGGTACAAGAGGAGCTGAGATCTACATCTGTCTGAAGGCAGCTATGAGAAGACTGGCTTCTGGGCAGCTAGGATGAGGATCTTAAAGCCCACGCCCACAGTGACACACTTCCTCTAACAAAGCCCACTCCAGCAAGGCCACACCTCCAAATAATGCTACTCCCTGGGCCAAACATATTCAAACCACCACAAATGTGGTAGTTAACAGAGATGTTTTATTTTCAGACCTTAACTGATGCTGTCTTAGGTACTGTTCAATTGCTGTGAAGAGAAACCATGAGCAAGGCAACTATAAAAGAAAGCACTTAATTAGGAGGGTTAGTCCATGACCATCAATGGTGGGGAGCATGACAAATGGCTGGCATGACACTGGAGCAGTAGCTGAGAGCTCACATCTGACCTGTAGGTTTCAGGCAGAGAGAGAGACTAAGCCTGGTGTGGGCTTTTAAACCTCACAATACATGACCAGGGATACAACTCTTCCAACCTACTTCAGCAAGGCTATAGAGAGAACCTCTCATGTACTGTATGGAGGCATCATCTGTCAATAAAGAGCTGATGGCCAATGAGCTAAGGCATAAAGTGGGAGGTGGGAGTTCTAGTAGGGAGATAGGAACTCTTGGGCAGAGTCAGGCAAGGGAAGAGATTCATCACAAACTCCGAGGAGATAGATGTATGAAACTGAGAAGAGGTAACCAGCCATGTGGCACTCATAGAATAGAATAAACAGTTTGAGTAAGTCATGAGCTAGCTGGGGAACATGCTCAAGCTTATGACCTAGGCATTTATTCATAAATAATACATCTCAGAGTCGCTATTTCAAGAATGGGGGTATGGGTGGAAAAGGTCTTCATTACAAAGGCCGCCCCTCCTAATCCTTCTCAATCGGTTCCACTAATTGGGAACCACCAAGCATCCAAACTTATGAGCCTATGAGGGCCATCCTCATTCACACCACCACAGATGCCCTTATAATAAGGTGGCATTTGGGCCGGAACCCAAAGAGTGGTCTACAAAGAGAGGAAGGGGAGACCAGGTAGGAAAGTTTCCAGCCAGAATGAACTCAGGGTCCTAAATAGCAGTTTGCTGTTGGCTAGCTTGGTCAATCCCTCTCTAGCCAGTGTATGCAAACTGGGTAAGGATGGAGCAAGAACAGAAGAGAGGAGACCAGTTTAGAGTCAAAGAGAATAGTGGCTGCCAGTGGCAGGCCTAGACAAGCACAACAATATGTGACTTAGAGGTTGGCAAGGTGGAACTTTCTAGTACAAGTGTGTGGATTAGAAAAGAGGAGTGAGCAAGTATATATAGCATCTGGATGGTGATGCTGTTTGCCTGGGAGAAACACCAGGCTGGGGTTATATTATGGTTTGAAAGAAAATAGCCCCCATAATCCCACAGGGAAGGCACTCTTAGGAGGTGTGGCCTTGTAGGAGTAGGCATGGCATTGTTGGAGGAAGTGAGTCACTATGGGTTGGCTTTGAGGTCTCAGATGCTCAAGCCAGGCCCAGTGTGGCATTTCCTTCTGCCTACTGATCCAGATGTAGAACTCTCAGCTCCTTCTCCAGCACCATGTCTGCCTGCACGCTGCCGTGCTCCCCGCCATGATGATAATGGACTGAACCTCTGAAACTGTAAGCCAGCCCCAATTAAATGTTGTTCTTTATAAAAGTTTGTCATGGTCATGGTGTCTGCTCACAGCAACAGAAACCCTAACTAAGACAGGTTACAACCTTTTGTACAACAGGTCTCTGTGTCTTTCGGTGACCAGTTTCTCTTACCCATTGAAAATTTTTAGCTTGCACAGAAGAAAAGAAAAAGAAAAAAATGTGATCTTAGTTGAATTATTTATTCTTTCAACAGAAATGTGTTGAACTTATATTCTAGACAGTCTTATGTGTTCTGAAATTGCATAAATTCTTGTCTTCATGCAACTTATTCCTATTTGATGTGTATATATGCACACACATGCAAAGGCTCACCACACCTAGACTCCAGAAGCAGAGAGGCAGGCCTTGATGAGTTCAAAGCCAGCTTGGTCTACATAGCTGAATTCCAAACCAGCCAGGGCTACACAGCAAGAGCCTATCTTAGAAAAAAGAAAGAAAGGAAAAAAAAGGCATATCAGGGTAAAAATTTAAATATGTGTGTATGAGAAAAGAGTGGCTTATTATGGTTTATGTGTAGTTTAGACAAGCTTTGCTAAAGTATCAGGTGGCTGGAAGTCCAAGACAAAAAGCAAGTCATGGATTTGCAGGCTCTCCAGCTAAAGGAACAGTGAGCAGTTCCCCTCAGTTATATCCCAGGAGCTGTGGAGAGGCCAGTGTAAATCATCCAGGGAATTGGGGGTTTGTTTTGTTTTGTTTTGTTTTGTTTTTTGATGCTGTGAAAAATAAATCCCTGACCAAAGCAACTTATGGGAGAAGAGGCTCACATTTCAAGGCTGCAGCAGACATCAGGTGGTCACACGATGTCTAAAGTCCACCTTCACCTATACTTTCTGCTTTTTGTGAAGTCCAGGAGCCATGCCAGTGAGTGGCTCTGTCCTGCTTCCAGGTGGGTCTTCCCACTTCAATTACCCAAAGTAGATAGTCCCTCACAGGCACCCCCAGAGGCTAACCTAATCTAAATAACCACTCACATGTGTGGTTTGCCTGTTAGATGATTCCAGATTCTGTCAAACTTACAATCAACGTTAACCATCATAATGATGGGAAGTACGGTGGGGGTGATGTTGGAGAGGTATTGGGGACCACGTTTCTTAGGGCTTTATGGGAAGGAATTTGGATCTGACTATAAGCCTAGGAACTACTGGGTTATCTCTGCCTTTCTTGAGGACTCTCAATTTGAAGAGTCCCATTTATAACCCCCCATTCTTATTACAGGAGGGGCTATTTTATCTCTAATTGGTCTACGTCGAAGCATAAATAGATCAATACCTCACAGCCATCAGGAGGACTCTTATGGGGTTTTAAAAACCACAACTTTGGTTTTAATTACAATATAATCTAGATTTCAAGATATGTATTCCAAAAGTATTGAGTGCAAGACCCTGGAGAAATATGCATGAACTCTACTCATAGTAGTGTCCCTCCTAGTAGGCAGAGGCAGAAACAATACCAAATATCCATCAACATATAATTATATAAATAATAACCAGTGGGGTATTTGACCTTTAAAAATGAGGGAACCCATTCGCCAGCTCAAGACTAGATAAACCTTAAGGTTGTTATAGTAATGCAATAAGCTAGTCACAAAAACTCAGTATTTTGTGACTGCACATATGTGTGTCACATAAAAGTTGTCAAGTTCGTGGAGACAGAAAGCAGAATGGGGCGGGGAGGGGAGTAGGGGATTGTCAAACTAATAGAGTTTGTTTCAAAAGTGGGGAAAGTTCTGGAAATGGTTTGCAGGGCAATGCAGATGGACTCGCTGCTCACTGGCATGTTGGGAAGTACTTAAGTAGAAAATGTTGTGGGGCTATTTAAAAACGCTTATTATTTATAACTGCCTTCCTTAAACTGAGAATCTCCTAACAAGACGCAATGCAAAGACTGTGCGATTCAGGAGAACGGAAACTGATCAAAAATAAAATTGATAGCAGGAAACATGTATCCTTAAGAGTTTCAAAGTTGCCAACAAGCTTATCCCCATTCCTACCCAAGTCAAGACATTGTTACTGGAAGCATTTCACTTCTGAGCAGCTTGGAATATGGTATCTTAGTTGGCAATTTCTGTTCTTGGGGGGGTGTGGGGGTGCATAATTGTAGGAAGGGGGGAGAAGCTCATAATTCTTCCAAATCATTTCAATCACCAAATATCTTATTTCCGTCTGTCATCAACTTAAACTATAGTTCTTTTTAAAAGATTAATTTCGACTGAAAAGTTATTTTAAAAAATAAATAAATAAATAAATAAATAAAAAACAGAAAAGCTAGGCAGTGGTGGTGCATGCTTTTAATCTCAGACCTCAGGAGGGCAGAGGCTGGCAGATCTATGAGTTCAAGGCCAGCCTGCTCTACAGAGCAAGTTTTAGGACAGCCAGGGCTACACAGAGAAACCCTGTCTCGAAAAATCAAATGTGTGTGTATATGTGTATGTGTGGGGAAGGGGTACATGTGCATGTGCATGTGCGTGTGTGTGTGTGTGTGTGTGTGTGTGCATGTGTGCGTGTGCATGTGTGTGTGCGTGTGCGTGTGCGTGTGTGTGTGTGTGTGTGTGCATGCTGCGTGTGTGGTATGTGCACCCGAGAGTGGGTGCCTGCAGAGGCCAAAAGAGGGCCAGATCTCCTGGAGCTGGTTTTGCTTGTGAGCTGCTCACTCTGGGTTCTGGGACATGATCTCGGGTCCTGAAGAAGTAGTTTGATTTCTTAACTGCTCAGCCATTCTTCTAGTCCCCAAACTACAAGCATGACAACATCCTAGGGATCATGAATACATTCAGATAGAGAAGACACACCTTAGAAGGCTCTCTTGTCATTTCTCCCTCCTCTGAAGTAAACATTTTCTTCTTTCCTGTTGCTCATTGCCCACTTTTCTTCCCCTCACATCTGAAATAGACTCCCTCTGCTCACTCTCTATTGGTCTTCATTTTTCTGGGCCTTCAGGACTTAGACAGTGGATGTGGGTGGCCCTACTTAAGGTTCCTTCGTCTACAACATCACCACTGCCTGGCAGAAGGCCCCTCCCTTCACCTTTGGCACTGCTTCAATCCTCCTGACCCCCCATCCCCAATCCCATATGAAAACCTGGACTAGCTTCAGGCCCTTGCCCTCTCTCAAAGATCCGGTTCTGTTGTACCCAGTTCCATTCTAGTTATCCTGGTTAGTGTCTGAGATTTAATGTTCCCTCTGGGGCCAGGCTTCATCCTCCTAAGGTAGGCTTTAGTCATAATTAGAAAGGAGGTGACCGACATGGGGATTTGATTGTCTGGTTTACTTGTTATGAATTATAGCTTTTAAACTGCTCACTTATATGACCAATCTGGGAGGCTCTGTTGGTTTGCATAATTTGTTTTATTGAAATAAGAGGTAGTATGTCCCTGAATACTTTAGACAAGCTCACTGACCTGTATAAACTCTGGAAACCCTTCTAAAATTGTTTAAGTACCCTTACAGAATCTAGGCCAGTCAACAGCAATGGAGTTCAAGGGTTTGCAATAAGTATCCTCTGAATATTTATATCTAAAAGCCAAAATGGCTAAAGAGCAGCCAAATACAGTATGTGAAATACATGCACAGTTGTAATCGATGCACATTTTTTTTCCCCAGCTAACGTTTTCAAACTGGGCATCTGTCTTCCTCTCCTGAGAGCCAACCTGCTGGAATTGCCAGGTGCTCAGCCACTTGTCCTCATAACAAGACAACATTGGTGACTTCTCCCCATTGTCTCTTCCAAGTCCTCCCATAGGGACTATCAGGCAGGGGTTTGAGTTCCTCATTAGGTTTCAACCTGGCTATTCTGTATTCAGTGTAGGCATGTTCTCACCACGTAGATCCACTCCTAGTCTTCAGACATCCCAAAGAAACTCCTCCTGTGGCACAGAGAGGCAATGTGCTTTTGGCCTCTCAGTCCATCCCTCAGAGCAGCAACCACGAGCCTATCTCTCCATCTTTCTGTACTGCCCATGGGAGTGGATTTTAACAATTCAGGCTTGTCTTTTCTAGGTCAGCTAGCATTTCTCAGAGAATTAGCAGACCTAGTTCTCTGCTATGCTGAAGCTTTTTGCTTGCTTGCTTTCAATCTTGCTGGCAAATTCATGTATCCTCTTAATGAGGCATCCTGTTACTGGGGCATTCCTTCCCCAGTATTAAAATCAACTTCTTCAGGATTCCAGCAGATTGCCTCACTGACTGAGTAACTGAGCAACTCCTGGATTCTCAGCCTGTTCATCTCCAAGTCAGTCTATTTAAAGCAATAGCTACAGATTCCCAATCCTGCTTTTACCCCCAGAATAGAATGTATATGTGCATATGTATATGATGTCTGTGTATATAAGTATATATTAATTGTATAGGTGTTGCTGGGGAAGTGTCAGGTCTCCTGAAAGTGGAGTTCCAAGCGCCACCTTTGGATGCTGAGAATTGAACTCAGGTCTTCTGAATGAACAGCCAGTGCTTTTAACTGCTGAGCTCTCTCTCCAGCCCCACTGGCCCAGCTGTTGGCGCTTAGTGTTTTAGATCTAACTGCATGAATTTTCCTTTCAGAGTGCAAGGGGAAAGTCATTCTTCATTTCAGAGGTGTCATTGCAAAGCCCGAAAAGGAAGGGGGTGAGAGAGTGTCATTGGTATGTCTACTAAAAGGAAAACCATAGACTGTCAACATCAGTTGTAGAAGGTAATAGGAACTGGAAGCAAAGAGAACAGGCTTTCAACCCTGTACAGTAGAAATCTAAAGCAAAGGTATCCATTCAGACATGTGTGGAAGTTGGCATTGTACATCCGAAACCTTGAAAACACGGTGTCGTCAGACTGTGGTATTTGTCCTCAACTTGGTATCAAAAGGATTTGAAGGAGGGAGGTGAGAGACAGCAGTATGCTCCCACATGAAAGGCTTTCACTCCATCTCTTAACTGCCTTTTTAAAATCTGTGGGTTGTGGATGCTACTCAGCCCAACACTTACCAGCCACGCACAGGACTCGCTAAAAACTCAAAACAGAAGTTGTGTATATAAGGTTTTCAATTTTTCTTTTATTCTTTGAGATTACATAATGACACCAGTCTCCCATTCTCCTCCCCCTAAACCCTCCATTCCCATATGCCTCTCCTTCTCTCCTTCAAATCCACAGCCTCTTTTCTCATTAGTTCTTACATACACACATATGTTTATGCATACATTTAAACATATCCCTATACATGGAAGTACAATCTGTTCAGTCTACATAACGATACTTGCATGTATACATGTATATTTTCAGGGCTGATCATTTGGTGTGGAATAACCAATTGTGTGTGCTCCTGCCTGGGGAAGACTATCTTTCCCATTCCTAGCATGCTCTCAGTTGCCTGCAGCTCCCTTTGCTGAGACCCCATGACCCTCTTCTCCATCCTTATTAGCATGTCTATGGTTGTTATCCTTGTTCTGCTCACAGAGATGTAGCCTCTGACACTACTCCAGCAAATTCCCCATCCTCTGGCTCTTACGGTCTTTCTGCCTCTCTTCCACAGTGACCCCAAGTTACATTCTAGATTTTTCCATTGCGATTGAGATCTCTACAATTTGATTGGATATAGTTTTCTGGAACAGTTTCTAACTGTTGCAAAGAGAAGTGTCCTGCTGAGAGTCAGGACTATACTTATCTGAAGGGGTTTTTCAAAACCCCTATGAAGAAGAAGGGAAATTCCAGCTTAAACTCTGAGAAAACAAAAAGCACTTTAACTTCGTAGGTATTAATTTATTTTACTTACTGATGAAAATAAATACCTCTTTCTACATTCTACCTCCTCAATGGGATGTAAGTACAGGGAGAGGCCTATGATGGGGTCATCATTCTCAGAGGAGTGACCATCAGACTCCACAAAGGATAGCTGTCTGTCACTGCAGAGATTATATGCCCACTCCCAAGGTGCTGCCACCATGTCTCTGATTTTAGGGATAGGAATTAAAGGAAAAAACTCTCTGTTTACTGTATTTACTTTACAACTGGTTCACAACTCATCCCAAGTTAAATTTGGTTACTTAACAGCACACTCTCTGCGTATTTTATCTCTCTGTGTGTGCATTCATGCACATGTGTATGTTAGTGTGCACAACACAAGCCACACCACACACAGCAATGTCAGAGGACAATCAAAAGTATAGGTCCTTGCCTTCCACCCAGTTTGAGACAGGGCTCCTGGCTTTTTCCATTGACTAAGCCAGGCTACTGGACCTGCAAGCCTCCAGGGGTTTTCCTGTCTCTGCTTCCCAACTCTCTGCAGGAGTGCTGGGATTACAGATGTGTACACTACTGCCTCTGACTTGGTTATAGGAATTTGATTCCAGGTCCTCACAGTCATTCAGCAATCATTCTATCCATATTCCTCTTTCTTTCTTTTAAAAATAGAACTGAAGTATAATTAACTACTAATAAAATTCCCACTTTAAATATACAAGTCAGTGATTCTGAGTAAGGCATGGAGTTTTGTACCACCCCAGGCCAATTTTAGAACATTTCTTTCCATTCCTTGTCTTCACCCTCAGCATGGGGCACACTGTTCATTCACTTAACCTCTGCCTCTCAGAGATATTCCTTGATAATGAAATCTTCAGTTATGATCTCTCGGCTGTGGTGTGTCTTTCACTTCGCACATGGTTTGAACACTCCGCCAAGGGAAAATGATCATCTACTTCACTCCTTCACATGGCCAGGGAATAGTCTACTAGGTGGATGTAGCACAGGCTGGTATACCTTTGTCAACTGATGTGTTCTGGGATGTTCCAAGTCGAGGCTATTATAGCTAACACAGTAATAGTTGCTCCAGATGGTCACACATAACTTCTCTTGTGAGTGAATAGACTTTCTTTGTTTCTTTCTTTCTTTGTTTCTTTCTTTGTTTCTTTCTTTCTTTCTTTTTTTGTCAAAAGAGTTATTCTTATTTTAAGCACTACCACCAACTGTGGACATGTGGGTATGATCACATGAATGCAAGTAGAGGCCAGAAGACGGCATCAGCTCACTTGGAACTGGGGTTATAGGTGGTTCTGAGCCACCAGAGGTGGTTCTGGGAACAGAACTCAGGTCCTCTGCAAAGGCAGAATGCATTCTTAACCACTAAGCCGTTTCTCCATCTCCTTTATTTTCTTCTCTTAAACCAGGGAGTGCAGCCCTCAAGTTTTTCTTAGCTATTTTTACCACATCTTTGCAATATCAAAAGAATGCACCACAGACCCTGGAGGGGCAGCCCAAAGAATATATTTTATAAAATGACTTTCCTCTCACATATCAAAGAGCATGATCTCCTGGCACACTTGCTGGAAGAAGACAAAGCTCATTGCACAAGTACACTTAGGCATATTGGTTATAAGATGGAGAATCTCTCCTCTACAGTTCACAGCATCCTGGAACCTACAACAGTTTGGTATAACACCTCGAAGGTCGTTAGCTGCCCGATAAATATTTGCTGATTGATTCTTAAAATGCCCACCAAGGTTCATTTGTAGAAGGCAAAATAGCAAAAGATGCAATGTTTAACAGTAACTCTCCATTTTGTGTAAACAGTTAAGCCCTCTGAGAAAACACAACAAAAAAGCCTGAGAGGACCCCAAGTTATACTTACCTGTTGGGCAGGCTTATTGATCTTCCTTGGCTCAGAAGGCCCCAGTGGAAGCAGTTGCTTGAGGGCTTGGGTTGGGGAGGGTGTTTGTGTTGCATCTTTATGCTCATTTGGTGGACTGAGATCAGACTTTTCAAACACACAAGGGAGGCAATTCTCTCCTAGCATCAGAGCCTTGCAGGCAGATTTTCCTACAAGGTAGATTGGCCTGCATCCAACATAGGCTAACTTCATCTCAGTTACTTCTTTGCACTCTGTTCCAAGCTGGTGTGGTTACATTTGAGCTGTTAACTTCACAGATTCCAACCACAAGGAAATCCAGTTCTCCCTGCGGCCTTTCTGTGGACAAGTTAGCCACCATATTGGGTCCTGGATGCTGCTAATGTTTCCTTGCCTGTGGTCTGTGGGCTGAGGTGGCTTGCAATGAAAGCCCATCTCTAATTGGACAAATGAATATCTTCCTTTGAGTTTTCCCAGGACTCAAGAAGATGGTGGATTAGAGAGGCATCTTACATGCCTGCCTGCAGTCACCTGCTCTGTGGTCTGGCTGCCAAGGCCAGAGACACACAGTACCTTCCAGCCAGGCTTCAAGACTCAGCCACTTCAGCTAGCTCATCTCCACTATTATATGATTGATAGCCTTAGTTTACTTTCCTATCCCCATGATAAACCATTGACAAAGGCAACCTAAGGGAGGAAGGACTTACCCTGGCTCACGGTTTAAAGACATGGTAACCATGGTAGAAAAATCCAGGCTGTAAGAGCTTGTACCAGCTGATCACATCAGATCCACAATCAGAAGAATTAGAATCACAACCAGAAGGGTTGGAAAATGATGAATGTACAATACTGCTCAGTCCAGGATCCCAGCCAGGCAACAATGCCACCCACAGTCAGTGGGCCTCCCCACATCAATGAACACAATCAAGATTATACCACAGAGATGTGAACAGGGGCCTGTTGCCCACATGATTCTAGAGTCTATCAAGTTGACAGTTAACACTATCGCAATGGTCAAGGTGCTTTCTATTTTAATTTTCAAAACATATGTTCTCATGCATCTGCTCATCTATAAGGAATTATGACTTTCAGCTTTATTATAGACTAAATTAAGGGATGTGGTGGCCCATGGCTGTAATCCCAGGACTCAGGAGGCAGCAGGAGCATAGTGAATTTGAGATGAGCTTGGTCTTCATGGTGAGTTCCAGACCAGTAAGGGTTACCAAACATGGCCCTCTCTATAAATAAACAAACAAGCAACATTTAAATAATTATTATTTTCCACAAAATATTAAATATCTTAGTAGATATCCATTAAAAACATACTCAACATTTTAATGTTTCCTTGTTGCTCAATTAATTGTCTTCCTCAGAAAAACAGAAAACATGAGCTAAAGAGACCTCTTAGTGTGTGGATCTGCACAAACGTAAGGATCTGACCACAGCACCCATAGACATAGAGTTGCATAGATGTTAGTACCCACAGTGCTGTGGGGGTTAGGGACAGAAGAGTTGCTGGGGTGGCTGCCAGCCTAGTTCAAGGTTCAGTGAGAGATCCTGCCTCTAGGTCATGTCAGAAAAGATGATCCAGTAGGACACCTTACATGCTCTCTGTTCTCTGTGAGTTCATGTACAGGTGTGCACATGGGTATATGCATATATTCTGTGTGCACACACATGTGCACATACGCTGTGTACACACACACACACACACACACGAGAGAGAAACAAAAAGTCAAAACATCAGAAAAAAGCAACCATACCAAAAATAATCTCAACAGTCCTAGTGTCCAGCTATACTCCAGCACACAGGAAGCTAATGAGGAGTTTGAAGTCAGCGCACACCACAGAAAACGGCAAACAAGAGACAATAAACAATTTTTAAAATTCCAAACAAAGCAACAACCTCTGCTTATCTTCAGCACCGCATTCCCCTGCTTTGGTTTCTTGTTATCTGCTCTTGTCCGAAATACTAAATGGAAAATTCCAGAAATAAGAAATTCATAGGTTTTAAATGGCACGCTGTTCTGTGTGGCATGCTGACATCGTGCACTGTGCTGTTCTCCCCCCTCCCAGGGTGGACGTCATCCCTTGGTCACTAAGATGTTGCTGTATCACCTTCACCACAACGTATCCCTGTTTATTACTTATTGCTGTTAATTGTGCTTAGTTTATGGATGAAGCTTTACTGGCAGCTCGTGTGGGGGGCAGAATGTGTAAGGTTGGGTAACATCTACCGTGTCAGGTGTCTGTTGGAGGTCTTGGGGACCGTGGGGACCTGTCCTGTTAGGTGATCACACTTCTTCTCCTGGAATTCCTGCTGTCCACTCAGCTCTGTTATCATCAAGTGACCTCTGCTTTTCTTTCCTTTTCAACAATAATCTCCTTCACTTTTCTCCAAGGTTCGACCTGCCCCCTCTATAGGGCATTTTTATTTTTGTTTGCACAGCATTCTTTCCGTCTGGGAGGTAAATGCTTCTCTCCTCTGGCTGTGTACTCCAAGGGTCCTTTCTTTTTCTTACCCAGGGACGCAATGATCCAATTGGCCAGTCAGAGCCCTTTTCTGTACTTTTCCAACTCAACTGAGAGGGAATGGGGTTCTTTGCTTTGGGGTGAAAACATTCTTTTATTTAAGCAAGTCCCGGATGGCTTTTTTTATCAATTGTGGCCCAAAGTACAGCCTTGGTTTCTGTACTTATCCTGTACCCATCACCACCACCTGTCCAGGTTTTTTTCTGATTTTGAAAAGTTATTGCTGACTTTTTAATTAAATTTTTTTTTTTTTTTAAATCATGATATGCCTGACTCGGTGGTGAAAAGTGCTTGCTATACTATCACAAGAACTTGAGTTCTGGACCCCAGCACCCACATAACAAGCCAAGCATTCATGTAAAGCCTGTAATCCTAGCTGCAAGTGGGGGGGGAGGGAAAGAGAAGGATAGGAGCAGCTTGCTGGCTTCCCACTCACCTGAGAAAAACTAAGCCTGGACTCAAAGAGAGACCCTGCCTCAAAGACAGGTGGGGGGTGATGGGTGAGGTCCTATGATACCCACTGATGGCCTCTGCCTTTGTGTGTGTGTGAGTGGACATGCACACGTGCTCACACGAGCGCACGCAAACACACACACACATACACACACACACACACACACACCTATCTTTATACTCATACATATAGATAAACAAACAAATCTACAAAGTAGGGTGTTTTGTATGGAACGCTTTCCTTTTTAAAAACAAGTTAGGTGGACATAGTGGTCTGCACCTGTAATTATAGTTCTTGGAAGATGGAGGCAGGAAGATTAGAGTTCAAGGTCATCCTTTGCTGTATAGCTAACATGAGGCTAGCTTAGACTGCATAAAATTTTATCTAAACCACCACAACAGTGATTACTACTACTACTACTGCTGCTGCTGCTGCTACCACCAGCAGCAGCAGCAGCAACAACCAGGTGGTTGTTTTGTTGTTGTTGTTGTTGTTACTTAGCTAGCTCCAGTGGTTACTGGAGACACAGATGAACCTACAACAGACCTTAGAAAATGAAACACTATGGAATATGAGAACAACTAGGGCTCAACTTTATGGGGTTAAATCACTTTCTGTCTGTGAGAGTTTATCTAGATCAGATTAGTGAGGCAGGAAGATCTGCCCACCGTGGGTAGCATCATGCCATAGGCTGGAGTCCTTGGCTGAATAGAGGAGAAAAGAGGACCTGAAGACCACCATGCGTTACTCTCTGCCTGTGGACACAATGTGACCAGCTGCCTCAATGACTTCCTCACCATGATGGCCTATATGTACCCTGGAACTGTAAGCCAAAAAAATAACCTTCCTGCCTTGCTTTGTGTCATATATACGACTAATGAGAAAAGGAATACTAAGCAAAACTATGAAAATATGTATAAAAAAATTAGACCAGCCCAGGGTAAAGTGTGGTGGGTATAAAGTTATTTGCATTTATCTGAAAAGCTAGAGAGAGAAATGCAGCTGTTACTATCATCAGGAGGGGCATTTGTTCTCTTGCTTCAAGTGTGCTGTACGAGGCAGATTTCCATTCTTTACAAAAGGAAATATTTCCTGACAGCTGAGATGTACCAAAAATGAAGAAATATTGTAAAAAACAACTTACAGGTTATCTTTTTAATGTAGCACACATTTGCTGTTCAGAGTAGTGGAATGCATTACAACATTTTCATATGCATATGTACTTAATTTGATCATATGTTTCTACATTACCTTTTCTTGTTGTGGATTTGGTCTAAGGCCTGCATTATGCTACTTTTGGTTCCCAAAATTGCACGAGAACCCTTATGTAAGATGCTGAGGGTTCCTGTCCCCGGTTGAGGTTCTTATTGGTAAATAAAGTTGCTGCAGCCAATCACTAGGCAGGGAGACAGAGGCAGGACTTTAGGATTTGAAGAAAAGGGAAACCAAGAGAAGAATCACCATGCTGGGAGAGGAATAAGATGCAGGCTTGAGAACTGCAGAAGACAGAGTACCAATCATGTAAGAGCCAGGGAAGAGTGGCCCCAGGGGCGCCCACTGGGTCTAGGGCAGCAAAGATGTAATATAGATTTCAGTAAGTAATAACTCAGGCGTATCGGACGGGAAGCATTAGCAACATGGAAGGTTGGGAGTGGGCCCAACCATTGAGCTGATTAAGGCATATTAAATACAAGGCTGCGTGTGTGTCTTTTAGGGGATCCAGAACATTGGGGTGGGTAGCAAGGAACTCACACCACGGCCATGAGGTGATATGAGTAGTGCTAATCGCTTCCCAGCCCCCACTGGCTTCCTTTCCTTTACCAAATAGTCCCTTTTCTTCAAAGCCTAAAGTCCTGCCTCTGTCTCCCTGCCTAGTGATTGGCTGCAGCAACTTTATTTACCAAATAGTCCCACCTTTATTCTTACATCAATTATGTGTTTGTTTATTTATTTAGATGGAGTCTCTCTGTACAGTTCAGGCTAGCCTTGAGCTTGTGATCAGACTCCACTTTCTCTCTTCATTCATTCTAGGATCCTAGCACAGGGAATGATGCTACCCACAGTGGGCAAGTCTTACTTCATCAACCTAACCTAATCACAACCATGCCCAGCCGCCCAAGTGTTAGCATTATAGGCATACATTTTTAAAAATCTAGAGTCTTCATATAGAGAAAATACTTGATATTTGTCTCTATGAATATGGCTCATTTTGCTTAACATCCAGTTTTCTGCAAAGGTGTGATTTTAATCTTCTCTGTGGCTGAATAAAACTTCATTGTGTATATAATATACATTTTTGTCTGCTCATTTATTGGTACGCACCTAGGCTGACTCTGCAACTTAGCTGTTATGAATAAAACTGCAATAAATATAGGTAGGCAGACGTCTTAATTGTTGGTTACTGTTGAATAGACAATATTGGTATAACTAAATCACATGAGTGTTCTATTTGCAGGGTTTTATTAATGCATATATATATGTCATGTGTGTGCAGGCACCTGAACAAGCCAGAAGAGGGCATTGGATTGTTACAGGTGGTTGTGGGCTTCCTGACCTGGGTGCTGGGAACTGAACTTGGGTCCTCTGGAAGTGTGGCAAGCTCTCTTATCCACTGAGCCATTTCTTCTGCCTGAATTTTAGCCTTTTGAAGAATCTCCATTACTAACTTCTGTGTAGTTTGGCTAATTTAGAGTCCCAGAATTAGACCTTAAAGATTTCCTCTCTCCATATCTTATACCTTCTCTATGTGTTTTTCTTATTTTCTTTATGACAGATATTCAGCCCAAGCTAAGATCTTAGCATAATTTTGATTTGCATTTCCCTGGTTGCTAAATATGTTGACTATTTTTTCAGGTATATACTTGCCATTTGTACTTCACATTTTAGGGGGTGTCTTAGTTACTGTTTCAAGAGATACCATGACCAATATAACTCATATATATATGTAATTTAAGTGGGGACTTGCTTACAGTTTTAGAGGTTTAGTCCATTATCATCATGGCAGGAAGCAGACAGGCATGATGTTAGAGCAGGAGCTGAGAGTTTAACATCCTCATCTGCAGGCAGCAGGCAGAAAGACAAAGACACTGGGCCTGCCATGGGCATTTGAAACCTCAAGCACATCTTCAGTGATACACCTCCTCCAACAAGGCCACACCCACTTTGAGAAGTCCAGCACTCCTAATCCTTCCCAAACAGTTCCACTAACTGGTGACCAAGCATTTAAGCATTTGAGTCTATGAGGTATCTCATTCAGACTGCCATAGGAAATTTCCCATGTATTGATTGTATTATTTGTTCTTTTGATGCTTGAGATTTTCTTTAAAGCTTTGTATATGTTCTGGATATTAATCCCCTGTTCAGTGAGCAGCTGATAAATAAAGGTTTTCTAACATTCTGTACACTGCCTCTTCACTCTGCTGTTTCTTTTGTGGTACAGAAGGTTTTAGTATCATAAAAACAAGTCCTTAATATTATCTCTTGAGCTTTGTTCAAAAATTCCTTTTCTAGACCTCTACTTTGAAATGTTTACCTTGTTTTTTTTTATTGTAGTTTCACGTCTTACATTTATGACTTTGGTTTGTATTAACTGATTTTTGTAAAGGGTGAGAAACAGGGATCTGTTTTCATTCTTCTATATGTGTGTATCTGGATTCTCCCAGATTTATTTGTTGAAGAATATATGGTTGTTGGGTATACGATTTTCCACTTTTGTCAAGTATCCAGTGGTCCTAGAAGCACAGGGTTACTTCTGGGTCCTGAGACCTCTACTCTCTGCATTGGTTTATAGATCTATGTTTTACATCCATAGCATGCTGTTCTTGTTACTATGGCTTTGCAGTATAATTGAAATTAGATGTTGGGATACCTCCAACATTACTCTTTTGCTTGGGATTGCTGTGTTTATTCTATATCTTTTGCATTTCCATTGGAATTTCAAAATTTTTGTCTTTTTTTTAATCTGTGAAGAAAATCATTAGAATTTTGATGGAATTTCTTTGAAACTATAGATTATTTAATCAATCTGACAATTCCCCAAATATTTATTCTAATCCATGAACATGCAGAGAGGTCTGTATATTTTACATTGTAAATGTCTTGCATATACTTGGTTAAGTTTCTTCTAGGGATTGTGAATAGAAGTGTTTTCCTGATTTCTTTCTTGGCATGTTTGTTAATGCTACATGGAGACACTAGTGAGTTTTGTACGGTGATTTTGTTACTTTTATGAGTATGATTTTCAGACCTATGAGTTTTCTCTGGTGGAGTCTTTGGGCTCACATTGTCTTCAGATGACAGTAGTTTGGCTCCCTCTTTTATTATTTTGATCCCCTTTGTTTGTTTGTTTGTTCTTTCTTTCTTTTATCTTATAGCTCTGAGTATTTTAAATAAAATGCTTTTAATTTCCTCCCTATTGAAAATCCCCAGGTCAGGCTCAGAGCTTTCACACTCAGACATCCGCAGATACAAAAGAGTTCACTTTCCAGCACAGAGGTCAGGGCCACCACATACCAGACCCTAAACAGTCTGTTCAAACCTCTCAGCAGTTTGCATCTAACTCCCCCCCCCCCCCCCCCCCCCCCCCCGTGACTGCCTCTCCTGTCTGTGTTCCACCCAGACACTGTGGCAGGGTGTCTCCAGGCTCTCTGATTTGTGTTGTTCATGATTTTCAGGTCCCCAGGGTAGATCTTACTCAGCAGGCACCATGTCAACAAGATATGGGGAGCAGTACTTTTCTCTAATGCTGGCCTGCCTTTCAGGAAGAGTCACCATTACTTTTAATCCCTACATTGGACTTAAGGCTTTTGAGAAGTAGGGTTTCTCTAATCTCTGTTTCTCTCTCTCTCTCTCTCTCTCTCTCTCTCTCGATTGAACCTGGGGCCTTGTTTACTCTAAGCAAGGGTTCTACCACTGAACTGTTATGTCTCCTCCTCCTAGGTTAGCTTTCTAAACAAAAGATCTGGCCTTAAAGGAGCCATGGTGTTGAAACATAGAGGAAGTTGGGAGAATTGTAGTGGAAGAGCAAAGAGAGAAGGCTGCACTGGGGACAACAAAAATCTGTATCTTACCTCTGCCACCCAGGTCTTACTCTCTAGGTTTCATGCTTTTCCCTGATTCTCTGTGTACATTTTGTTTGTTACAGTAGAAAAGGTAACTGGAAAACATGTGTGACTGATGTAGCAACTAGAGGAACATGCTTCACTGAGTCATGGTTTTCTTCTATGACAAATAATTTAGAAACAGACAGTCTTAGAAACTTCTAGACTTTCCTAGTAGGAATCAGAAGACATCCTAAAGATGAAATGATGAGAAACCACAATTCCCAGACTTCCACAGGACTTTCTAGTCTTTTTCCAGCCAACAGAATTGACTCAGTGCAGGAGAAGCTTAAAGAAGGAGGGGACCATGAATTCTGTAGGGATCTGTGCAGCTGAGGGCAAAATGATTCCCACCTTCAAAATTATCAATAATTTCAACACACTAACACTGTAACATGAGACCAAGCCTGTCCTTCTATGAACAAGGTTCTCAGCAACTATACAGGTTGGACACTCAGAGAGCCAGCCTTGGATAGATGGCAACACAGTGTCCTCCGTTGGACCTATTTAAAATGTCAAGTTCACTCTGGGAATGTAGGTCAGTGGTAGAGTATGTGCTTATCATGCATGGGCCTCTATGATTCTCCACAGCAGAGAGAGAGGGAGGGAGGGGGAGAGAGAGAGAGAGAGAGAGAGAGAGAGAGAGAGAGAGAGAAACTAAACCACAAGTAGCCTCAAAGCTGAGTAGTATCTTTAAAGCTTTATTTTGGCTGTCATAGGAGCTACTTCAGAACTGGGGGTAGAGTTCAGTGCTTGGTTACCTGCCTAGCCTGTAAGGCCCTAGGACCACAAAAATAATTAATTCAATAATAAAATAAATAAATCCAAAGCTTCATGGATCATCTACCAACTAATCGTTGGTAACTAATTGCTGGTGTGTAAGTAAATAATTCAGGGCATAAATAAATGCTCAATAGTCTTAAGTTTCTTCAAATCCTTCAAAATTGCACTTTTGTGGCCATAGCTCACCCCAACAATCTGTTTATAAGAGGCCTGTCATCTGTGGAGGACACCGGCCTATATTAGTTAAACATCCATTCTCCCTCCTCTGTCAAATGTATCTATTTACCCTCTCCCCTGAGATCAGTGTCATTAAAGTACTTTTTCCCTTCAGATTTACCCAGCAGCTACTTGGGGATACTTGAAGGACATTTGTTAAGTATAGCACACTGTGGAAATTACTAGAAGACACTGGCAGCAGGGTTTCAGTGATCATGGTGGTGAGACCAAGTGCAGAGTCTCTGAAGGAAGGGAGTCGGGTGTGCCTGGAGTGTCAAGTGTGTGTGTGGGGGGGGGGGGTGTGGAGACTCAGGAAGTCAATATGAACTGGAGCTTGGAATCGGTAGGGGGCTTGGTGAATGCGAAAAGGGTCTTTTCTGAGCTGGGAACAAGAAGCCATTTAGAACAAAGGAGAGCAAAGAGCCAAACTGCCGTTTAAGAATTGAAGTCAAAACACTAACAAGCAACAGCTGTTATCATTGTCATATTATTATTGTGTAGTAATTTGCATACCAGTTCTTAATTTAGAAAAAGTAACTGACAGCCACGTGTAGCATGTCCTATCCTGGGAGCCTCTCTGGAACAGTCCCTTCTGACTCTCATGGTACATTTCCGGTGTTTAGGCCTTCTGGAATTTCCCAAGTGGAGGCAATACACTTACTTGATTCCAAGTTGGAATTTTCTTCACCCTTGCCTGGTTTACACTCTGTTGCTGTGATAAAAGGCCATGACCAAAAACATCTTGAGGAGGAAAAGGGTCAATAAACCCTTATATGTTTGCTGGAGGGACAGAATTGATAGAATGAATGTATAAAATCTATATAGAATGAATTCACACACACACACACATCTATCCAAAGGTTCAAGAATCCAGCAGTTGTTCAGTCCACAATGCTGGATGTCTCAGCTAGTCTTCAGTATAAGCCAAATCCCAAAGAAGTAGGTTCTGCCAGTGAAAGAATGGACTTGCCAAGGAGAGCAAGAGCAAGCAGGCAGGCAGAGAACAAAAGCTTCCTTCTCCCATGTCCTTTATGTAAACTGCCAGCAGGTGAGATCCAGATTAAAGCTGGATCTTCCCACCTCAGAAGATGCAGATTAAAAGAGAAAGGTTCCACCTGAAATAAAGGTAAAGTCCCTCCCAGGTGTGTAGCAGTGAATAGGTAATCTGCTCCTAGCTCCCAGTGGGTCATGTGTGCTTTGCACCCACCCAAGAGCTCTGTATTCATGATTGAAACACATACGTGTGTGCGAGCACACACACACACATACACAAACCTTTATATTTTGATATGCCTAATGGTTGGGCACTTCCAAACCTT
This sequence comes from Rhynchomys soricoides, assembly GCA_019843965.1. Classification (NCBI taxonomy): domain Eukaryota; kingdom Metazoa; phylum Chordata; class Mammalia; order Rodentia; family Muridae; genus Rhynchomys; species Rhynchomys soricoides. The sequence goes on along the minus strand of JADRCH010000132.1, from coordinate 2,344,585 downwards.
CCCCTGGCTACCACACACTCCCCTCTGGTATTCTTCAATTAATATTTGCTAAATCTATATTTTATCTCTGCTATCCCAGACCCAATCAGGGGAGTGGCCCCTGGGACCACTTTCCCGAATTCTTACATGGCAGTGGGCCTTTAATTCTGATCTTTCTGCTTCCCCATCATGGCGATTCTGGTTCCCCTAATTGAAAAGCCCCACCCCTTTCACCCTTTCCAGTCATTGGCCAATGGTTCGTTATTGATTAATCAAAAACCAATTTGGAACAGGGACCCTCAGCGTCTGGACATGCAAATTCCTCTGTGATTTTGGGAGCCGAATTAAGACAAAGCATTAGAACCAATCCCCAACACAGGTGTGCCCAGTTGCTTCGGTTTAATTCCAGATGTAAAGCTGACAGCCAAGATCAGCTATCACATATGTCCCAGCCCCAGTCCATCATAGAAATCGGGACAGGAACTCAAGCAGGAGAGGCCATGGAAGAACTCTGCTTTCTGGCTTTCCCCTCATGGCTTACTCATACCACCTGCCCAGGAGTGGCACTGCCCAAGGTGAGCTGGGCTCTCCCATCAGTCATCATTTAAGACAATACTCCACAGACTTGCTTATAGGCCAACCTGATGGTGGAGGCGTTTTCCTAATTGAAGTTGCCTCTTCCCAGATGACATTGACTTATGTCAAGATGACAAAACTCTAGCTAGTACAACCCTGTTATAAATGGCTTCAAAAGTTATGTCAAGCTGTTTATTGGTGTTATATAGAAATAGAATTGATTTTTGTGGATGCTAACATTGTATCCTGTGACCTTGCTGAGTTAAATTCACTTACTTCCAGCAAGGTGAGCTTTGGTTTGATATAAAGGAACCATTTCCCACATTCATTATCACACTGGCCTGGAATGAGGGCACCTTCCCACCTTTTCGATCTGTAAGCCTCTTTTTCTTGGTCTTACTTCACTGATTAGTAGTAAATGAAATGTAGCAGCATCTGTTTCCAGCATCTCTCTGTTTCCAGGTTTGTGAAAAGCATTCCATCTCTTATGGTGAAATATGGTGTTAGCTATGCATGTTGGAAGCACCCCTAATCAGGCTGTGCTCATCGGGGTTTTGCAGAAATGACTAATACCTGAGAGTCCTTTAAATTGTTTTTTAAGGGAAGGGAAGATTCTTTTTTATTTTTATGATTTCTAATAATGTGGATATTTTCTTCTCTAGCTTATGCATTTTTAAGGTTTCATTGTGAATATTCACGGTACATGGTACTGTGTTACATAAAGATATTCTCATATAAATGTATGTTACTCAGCATGGCCTCTCATCTCCTCTTTCTCTCTTCAACTCCTTGTCCCTTCCAACTTCCCTTTGCTCCCCACAGATAGTTTCCATTCCAGCGAAAAATTTATTTTGACTCATCTCTTCATAGGATTCAGTCCATGATCAGGTGGAGTCATTGTGGTCAAGCCTGTGGTCAGAAGGAACATCGTGGCAGCAATGATGTACATCAGGCTTCTCACCTCCCTAAGAATCCAGAGCCCCTGAATCAGCACTGACCTCTGGACACCCACGTTAGAATGCACAAGCCTGTGGGGCATGTTTCACCTCCAAAGCACAACATTCTTTAAAGGAAGGGATTTTTGTTAATGGGCCTGTGAGATAGCATGGACCCCATTCCAGCTTAGGTTCTTGGTAGGTAGGTATGCCAAGATGCAAGCATGTAGCAGCTACAGGCTTCCATCACCACGAAGCCACCTGCCACCATGGCTTCCTGTTACAATGAACTGTATCCCCTCAATCTATGGGACAAAATAAATTATTCTCCCTCACCACGTTTTCATCACCATGGAGAATGCCCTCTGCCATGTCCCTCCTGCCATGATTCCCATGCCAGTGCTCCCTCAGACTATGAACCAAAATAAACAACTTCCCCTTCAAATTAGTTCTTTCATGTATGTTATCACAGTGATCAGAAAAGTAACAAATTTAGAAAGTCAGTACCAAAACATTGACTCACCGCTGTGGCTCTGAGAAATTGACCCATGTGGGTCATCGGCCTTTGGAACTGATTTGGGGGAAGGATGTGCAAGAGTTTAAAGCTGTGGGCTAAATGGGCTATTCTGGCTCAGTGAGAACCAGAATGCAGACAGAAATGCAGATGATGATGGCCAGGCTCAGAATGTTTTATAGGAGAACAGCGGATGAGAAGCTATTCATGCAACATTTTGCCAGAGCATCTAGCTACCCTCTGCTTGTGTCCTGAGAATCTGAGTGAGGCTGAATTCAAAGGAAAAGGAATGAATGACATGTTCCAAGACATGAGAGTATTCAGACTGTGGCAGGGTTTGTGCTCTGTTCTTAGCCTGCTTTACGTAAAATGTTTTTTAAAAATATGCAGTTTAGCAAGGAAATGGGCATGAGTGAACTAATGTCAATACACAGACAATACAGTAATGATTATTGTTTTAAAAAAAAATGACAAAAGAGAGGAGAAAGTTCATATTCCACACTAGAACAATAGGAAAGGAGCCTTTAAAGCAACAACCTCAGCTCAAATGCTATAGTATAAAAATGCAGATTCATTCAAGAGGAGAACGTTTTGATAGAGGGTACCCTATAGAGGTTCCCTACTAAAAACGAACCCCCCCCCCGAGGAAGTGTTCCCCAAATACACGGAGGCCACTGTAGTAGTGGTGAAAGAATAGCAGGTTACATCACAGGATGGTGGCAGAACTTAGTGGTGATGTCCACATGGTGCTGATGACCAGGTCCATGCTGTTCATGTCCATTGTGAATGCATTTGTAACTTCAGAGGGACAGGGTCACGGGCCTTCCACCAGCACTGCAGGAAGGTGAAGTGACCAGGCAAGGTGTAGCAGGGTTAGATTTTCCTCAAGGTGGCCTTGAGACCATTCTGTAAAGCTGTAAAGATGAAGCCTGAGTTACAATGGAGACCTCAGATGTTGTAGATGCCGGAAGTATGGTCTGTCTGTTGAGTGACGCTGTAGACATGGAATGGAGCCAGTCTAAATGAAGGGCTCAAAGTGCTGCAGGCAGCAGAGCTGGAGGGATTTGGCTATCCAAGCTTACAGGAGTCCAGATGATACTGTCATGATCCCTCAGTGCTGGACATGGAGTTTCATGGTTTGATGTTTGCCCTGCTAGATTTATGTGTTGTGTTGATACAGTCCCTCCTTTGGGAATGTTTGTACTATTACATATTGAAGGATCAACCTTAGCTTTTTTTGAAAAATGGGGATTCCTATTAAGAGCTTGCCCTCAGCTCTAGAAGAGATTTTGAACTTTGGATTTTGAACTTGAGTTGGAACTGTAAGACTATAGGACTTTGAAGTTGGATTAAATGCATTCTGCATATGAGATAACTGTGACTCTACGTGGATCAGGGGTGGAACCTTGATTTGAATGGGAAATGTTCCTCACAGGCTCTTGTATTTCAATAGTTGGTCTTCACGGGGTAATGCTGTTTGGGGGAAGATTGTGAAACCTTTAGAAAGTGGTTCTTCACTGTAAGTACTAGGTTACCAGGAAGGTCTGGTGACCAATTCTGGCCTGAGTTTCTACTCAGCTTTCTGGTCTGCTGAAATGTGAGCAAGACATTGAGTTCTTCTAGCACCACAGAGTTCTCTACCCCACTCCCCATCTTTACAACTTATCCACCTTCAAACCACTAACCAAAGTAAAGCCAGACTCCTTTGTGTTGCTTTGAGTATTTTATCACAGCATTGATAAAAATAACTAACACAGACCCATTTTATAGTGTCCCATGATGCCAACTTGACAAAACAAGAATCCCTTGGGAAGAGGGTCTCAGAGAGAGATTGCCTAGATTAGGTTGCCTGTGGTCATGTCGGTGGGGAGTTGTCTTGATCATCTTAATTGATTGGTGTGACTCTGCTTAAACGAGAGCAGCATCTTTCTCTGGATTTAGGTCCTCCATTGTTTAAGAGTAGAGCAGGATAGCTGAGCACCAAGCATGCTCTTGACTGTGGGTGTGATATGGCTAACTCCCACCTTGACTTTCCAGCTATGATGGGCTGTAATCTGAACAGTCACTTAACTAACTGTTATCTAACTGTTGGCTATCTAACTATTACATGACCCTGTGGAGTTTGAGATTGAGAAAGTAGAGTTCTGTTTTGAGTTAGGCTCTACTGGGCAGCCATACAATTGATTTCATCAGTTGAATTCCTTTACCTTTATCCTCTTTAATCTTATAACTCGCTGCCATTGGTTCTAGGGTGACAACAGGCATTAGAACCTAATCTATACCCCATACCTGCCCAAATAGATTTTAAAATAGGAAAATTAAAATTCTAGACATGGTGGTGTGCACCTGTGATCCCAACACTCAAGAACTTTAAGACAGGAGGACAGAGAGCTCAACACCAGCCTGGGCTACACCATGAGTTCTGGGATAGTTTACGCTACAGGGTGAGATCTTATGTCAAGGGAAAATGTAAATGAATAATAAAAATATTATTTTATTATTTATAAATAAGAATCCTTATATATAAATAAAATAGTAAAAGAAAAAAAAGCTTTGGAGAATGAAGAACCTGTCCAACAAAAGAAACAGCCGAACAGTCCCATTCTTAAGTTTCTTCAGACCACACGACTCATTGCTTCATCATGGACACTTGGACTAAACACTAGTTAGTAACTTTATTCTTAATTAAGATATAACCCTTCATTCAGTAGCAGTATGCTATTTTAATGAACAGCAATGGACGCTACCTATGAAAAACATTAAGTACAAATGGCTAAAGATGGAGATCATTGCTAATGAAAGAAGGAGATAAAACATCACAAAATTCTCATTTTCAAAAATAGCACAATGGATAGCATCTAGTACTGAAGAACCAATGTATAATAACATAAGCAAATCAGTTGTTAAGTATAAATATTTGTGCCAAGAAAGAAAGAGAGAGAGAGAGAGAACAAAAGCGAATTCTTCTGGGATGGCCTTATAGACAGGAGTCACAGACAGTTGTGGGCTGCCATGTGGGTGCTGGGAATCAAACCCAGGTCCTCCGGAAGAGCAGCACATGCTCTTGACTGTAGAGACAACTCTCCAGCCCGTGGGAGTGGCTCTGCAGACAGGAGTCAAAGGCAGCAGCTGTTTTGTGTGTATTCTCAGTACCATTTGATTATTTTTTAAAGCACACATATTGCTTTGTAGAACTAAACATTAACTTTAAAAGCTCAGTTATTTGGGCTTCTCCATAAGTCCCAGTTTCAGAATCTATTAATTCCTTCTCAGATGTCATTGCCTAATATTTTAAAACAGAAAAGGGGAAGATAGCTTTTTTCTCCCTCACAATATAATACTGCCTTTGGTATGCAGTTATCACTGTGTCAGAAAGATAAATTGCATGTCACCCTCTGGTGTCCTATTGTTATGAAATGACAGAGCTAATGCAATTTATTCACTACCCCTGTACCATCACCAGTGTGTCACTCAGAAACAGGCTCTAATTTTACAAAATGATTTAGTTTTTGTTCTGGATTTTTTTAAAAAAAAATATCATTTCTGCCAATTTGCTTTTATTTAAATAGTCTGGAATTTCAGTGAGAAGTTAAAATTTAATTCCCTAAATTGTTTCAGTTGAGAGAGGGAGAGAGAGAGAGAGAGAGAGAGAGAATATATATATATATATATATATATATATATATATATATATATATATAATCTCCAGACTGTCTGTCTGTCTATCTCTCTATCTCTCTATCTCTCTATCTCTCTATCTATCTTATTAGGGGTCAACCAACCAACCTTCTCTATTTGGCACCCAGGTAAACTGAGGTCATGAGGAAGGCTAGAATGACATCAGCAGTCCAGAGATGCCATGACCTCATCCTTTTGAGGAACTTTGGACCTGGACTCAGGTTGTCACCAAGCCAGCATCCTGTCCTTTGCACCACATGCTATAGCTGCCTAATTTGCATCTTCCTTCAGTCAGCAAATACTGATTTTCTCCTGTGGTGAGTGTGGATTGAACAAGCTTACTTCTCATCTTAAAGAAGAGATTACAGAGGCTCCTGTAGGACCTGGCCCATTGCTCCCGTGCAGTAAACCCAGACACTCCCTGTGTCCAGAAAAGACTGAGGAGAGGCGGCCATGATTACATACCCTCCAGCCCCAGAGGAGGGAGACAGCAGCTGTTTAGAATAATGAGCAGTTGTCCGCAGAATACTCTCCTTCGTTCATAGCAAAGCTTGTGTTTGTGTGGGAGAGGTTGAGCTTGGCATAAAGGACTGGGTGCATGAATGCTAATGTGCATCCTTGGGTCTTTTGAGGTCCCTGTATATGATGGAGAAGGCTGGGAGCTGACTGAAAAGCTCCCCTAGGTGTCACAGACAGGGGCCGTGGCCAGGGTTAAATGCTTATGTGGCAGTAATATACTGGCTAATGTAGAGAGTATAAAGTGGCTCTTTTAAAAGACGTTCTTTTGGTTCTATATTATCTTGATACTAAGGAAGCTTTAGGGGCAAGAGAAGAAACAAAGTTTCACTGCAGAGTTCAGGTTGGCCTTGAATCTGTGGTGTTCCTGCCCCAGCCTCCCAAATTCTGGGATCACCCTGTGTGCCACCACACCCAGCTAATAACCTTTCATACCAGCCACATTAGCATTCTGTCTAAACTCCACCCCACCGTTACCTGGCAACAGCCAAGGTAGGCCTAACCCACTATAAAAGGGGCTGCTTGCCCCTCCTCCCTCTCTTGCCTCTTGCCTCTTGCTCCCCCTCTCTCCCCATTCCTTCCCCCCCCAATGTGATAATGGCTGGCCTCTACTTCTCTACTCTCTCCCTCTCTCTGCCTTTCTCTGCCTCTACTACCCTCTTAACTCCCCTCCCCATGCCCTGAATAAAATCTATTCTATACTATTCTATACCACCGTGTGGCTGGTCCCTAAGGGGAAGGGATGCCTTGGCATGGGCCCACTAAGGCACCCCTTCCCCCATACCTCACCACACCCTCATAAAACATATCTCTTTATCTTTTTATAAACACATCAGGCCACTCCTACCCATTGGTACATCTCAGGAAGACAACTGACGGACCCAGGCCCTTTCCTATCCCTGTGCAGGTCTCTCCTTCCTACCTATTCTCTGTTTGGATCTCATTCTTAAAATCCCTTTTTCTTCTAATTCATTTGTGGGTGCAAGTGGGGGAGCAGGAGTGTTTAACCCTAAAAGGGATCTGATGCCCCTTTTGATTTGATGGCAAAGAGGTAGGTATTCAGTGGTTGCTTTGGAAGTTTGAACTAACACATCAGATTTGTTTGCCTTCATGTGGAAGTAGGTAGGATATATTCCCCCAAAATACAAGCTGACTTCTTACCAGAGGCAAATAATGTTTCTGGCCTGAGGTAGTTTGAATATGCTTGGCTCAGGAAGTGGCACTATTAGGAATTGTGGCCTTGTTGGATTAGGTATGTCACTGTGGGCGTGGGCTTTAAGAACCTCATCCTAGCTAACTGGAAGCCAGTATTCTGCTAGCAGCCTTCAGATAAAGATGTAGAACTCTCAGCTCCTCCTGCACCATGCCTGCCTGTGTGCTGTCCCGCTCCTGCCTTGATGATGATGGACTGAACCTCTGAACCTGCAAGCCAGCCCCAATTAAATGTTGTCCTTCTAAGAGTTGCCTTGGTCATGGTATTTGTTCACAGCAGTAAAACCTTAAGTCCCCAAAGGCCCATGGATCATTCCTTAGGGTGGTACTATTAGGAAGTAACAGAGCTTGTAGGGGAATGGAACCTAGTAGAAGGACTTTAGGTCATTTGAGATATGTCCTTGAAGGGAACAGTGACCAGTCTCCTACCCACTGGCTTCTGGGCCTTGATGTGACTTTGCTCTGCCACCTGTTCCCTCCACCATGGCCTGTGGACTCTATCAGCTCAAAGCAGTGGGGCCAATACAGATCAAGGACTGACCTTTCTGAGACGGTAAGCTAAAAGCACCTTGCAGCTTGTGAGCAGATTATATCGGATTTGTTATATTAATGGCAGGCTGAGTAGATGGTCCAAAGGGTAAGAAAACATGGAAACAGAAGGGATGGAAGCAAAACCAGGGAACATCCAGCAGCCAGGAGCAGTGTGAACACATGTAAACCCAGGAGGAGGACGGAGGAAGGAGGAGGAGCACAAGTTCAAGGGTAGTTTGGGCCGTATAACTAGAGCCTCAAAACAGAGAAAAGGAAGCCCTTTATAAATGGATACACAGATCTTCCCCCACCCTCTCTATCTGTCCCTGTCTCTTTCTATCTCTATCACTGCTCCCCCAACCATGTGTGTGTGTGTATGTGTGTGTGTACACGTTTATTTAGTGTATGCCCCAGTGCATGTGTGTGTGCACATGCATATGAAGTGGTCAGAAGTCAACGGCTACTGTCTTGCTCTATCATTCTCTGACTTATTTTCCAAGACAAGGTCCCCCTCTAAACCTAGAATTCACCAATTCAGCTAATCTGGCTTGCTAATTCACAGCCTCCACCTCCACCCCCACCCCTCTGTCTGGTCCTAGCACTGGAGTTGCCTGTGCATGCTGCCATGCCTGGCTGTTTGTCTGGGTGCTGAGGGTAAGTTCAAATCCTCAAGCTTGCACAGGAAGCCCTTTGCCTATTGGGCCAAATTCCCAGCCCCCCCCCCCCCCCCAACCCCCCAAAAAAAGATTCTTAATGGGCCACTCTGGAAGCTGTGTCTGGGAGTTACCTTTTATATATTTACATAAATTAACGTAAATTTACATATAGATAAATGCTTCCTGCCACTTATTTCCTTTGAGGGCAAGGATTTTCTCTCCTTTAGATCTCAGTGGTGCAGCATTGGGCTTTATACCTGATGGGCTCTCCTTAAGTATCCGCAGGCCCTTTGATGCCCTTGGTGCCTTTGCCATCTTTCCTAGGCCTGATCTCCTTTCACGTCCCCTCATCCTTCCATGGAAAGCACACACACACACACACACACACACACACACACATACATACGCACACACACACAGATATATATTGTCTGTATCCCTTTCCAATCTGAGTCCATAGAAGAAAATTAAATATTTCAGTTGTGATCTGACCAATCCAGACCCTGGATTATCAATTGTTCTATAAAGATTAATGCTACTCTATGGTCATTTAGCACTTATAAAGTTACCCAATTTTTCTTGGCTTTACCCCTTATTTCTTGATTTTAAATACACAGATATAAGGGTCTTTGTTAGACACTTCTTGTCTGAGAGTTTCTGTCAAGGGCTGGAGAGATGGCTTAGTGGTTAAGAGCACCAGCTGTTCTTCTGGGGGTCCTGGGTTCAATTCCTAGCTCCCACATGGTAGTGTACAACTGCCTATAACTCTGGGGATCTGACACCCCCACTAGACATACATGGAAGCAAAAAAAATAAAAATAAAAAAAATAAACCACCAATAGGAACATGACAGAGGGGAAGAGAAGGAGAGAGAGAGAGAGAGTGTGTGTGTGTTCAGTCTGAGAGTTTCTGTCAATTGTATTTCCTGAGCACAGAATGAGTTCTTTGGTGAGATAAAACTCTGCCTGCATAGCTTTAGTGAAGTGGATGGAAGTTGGTTATTTCCTTGAACAGAAGTCTAAGAGAAGTCTAAGCTGGTAGCTGGCATTGCCCCAAGACTTATAAAGGCATAAACTTCTGTTGTTAAGCAACACGCAAGTACTGGCCTCAGCTGCCAGGTTCCAAAGGCTCATGGTCCCATGTCTCAAAAACAGCAAATGCTTCCTTTAAGAACAGGACTAGGAAGGGAAGGAGTCATGCCATCATAGAGAGGCTCAGGGCAAAGGCGTGCTTGGGAACAGCCAGAGGACAGTGAGAATCTGCTGGAGTTAGCAAGCTCTGAGCATGCTTGGGGAAGAAGAGAGAAATGCGGTAGCCTACTGTGGTAGTTTGAATGTAGTTGGCCCATGGGAAGTGGCACTATTAGGAGGTGTGGCATTTTTGGAGTAGGTTTTGCGTGGTTAGAGTAAGTGTGTCACCCAGTGTGGAAAGAGAATCTCCTCCTGGCTGCCTGTGGAAGAAAGTTTCCTTCTGGCTGCCTTTGGATCAAGATGTAGAACACTCAGCTCCTTCTAGAGCACCTTGTCTGCCATGATACTGTCATGCTTTCCGCCATGCTGATAACGGACTGAACCACTGAAACTGTAAGCCAGCCCAATTAAATGTTATCCTTTATGAAAGTTACCTTGGTCATGGTTTCTCTTCACAGCAATAAAACCCAAACTAAGACAACTACCTATGATGCTTTCAATGAACATGGTTCTTGGCTCCATGGTACAATCAACCAATGAGCAGGTGTCCATGCACAGTATGGAGATTGCAGGTGCAAGACTGGAGTTCTGTCTAATTTTCATGCCTATTTCTTCCTTCTTCCATTCTTCCTTTCAGGATAGACGCAGTGGTTTTATTTTTATTCTGACAGCTTTCAGAGCTCATATCCACTGCCAGAGCTGAGTCACAGATGTTAAATCTAGCTGCAAGTGAGGCTGGGAAGTTCTGTTTTTATTCTGCATGGTGGACGTAGTAGGACTCCACAAAGATGTTCATTATCTTGTCCCTGAAGGTCATGACAAAGATACTTTCCAGATGAGGTTAAATTAGGTATTTCAAGAGAAGGAATTTATCCTGCTTGGGGGGGGGGGGGAGATGCAAGTATGAGGGTCCTTCAGAAAAGGACAAAGGAGAGTTGGCTTGAATGAGAGCAGAGGCAAGAGAACGGCTGAAGATGCTTGACTACTGGATTTGAAGATGGGGGTATGGGGAATAGCCATAGGGGAAGGTGGCCTCTAGACAAAGCGTGAACGCAGAGTGTCTCCTCTAGCCTCCAGAAAACACACAGCCCAGCTTACCCTTGTTTATTTCCAGCTTCTCAAGCTGTAAAGCAGTAAATAGTGTTGATTTAAGACACTAACTTTGTGGTGATTTATCACAGCAGCAGTAGGTAACAAATATATTTATTCTGATTTGTTTTTCTTGTTATTGTTTTTGTTATTCTGCTACTATGAAAAACTGAACACAATGAACATGAGATAACTAGCATTCTCTATGCTTTAACATTATTACTGCTACTATTAATTATTAAATGCATATAAATGTTTTGCCTGAATATGTGTCTGTATACCATGTCCATGCCTTGGGCCCACAGAAGCCAGAAGACAATGTGAGATAACTCCCCAGAGCTACAGATGGTTGTCAGTTTCCATGTGAGTGTTGAGACTTGAACCCAGGTCCTCCGAAGGTACAGCCAGTGTTTTTAACTCCTGAGCCATTTCTCCAGCATCTATCATGTTTTATTTATTTACTTTGATAGTGATTTTTATGGATACTTCTAAAGATCACCTCTGCTTCTTCAAATTGCCTGCAAACATTGAACTGAAACCCCATGGTCTATCTGGATTGAGTTCACCACTCAACTCGATGCCTGTAATTGTAACTCAATGCCTTTGTTTTTGTTTTTGTTTTTTTCTGTCTTCCAGGACTTCTATGATTATCCCTTATTATCAGATATAACAAGATAGCCTTCATCCATCTGACCTGAGCATTCTTGTTGTGGTGGTTTGAATAAGAATGGCCCCCATAGGCTCATGTATTTGAATACTTAGTCATCAGAAAGTGGCACTACTTGAGAAGGATTAGGAGGTGTGGCCTTGTTGAAGGAAGTATGCTACTAGGGTTGGGTTTTGAGATTTTAAAAGCTCAAGCAAGGCCCTGTGTGTCTCTCTCATCTGGTTCCTGTCTCTCTCTTCCTGGTTCCTGTAGGTCCAGATGCAGAACTTTCAGCTGCTTCTACAGCACCATGTCTACCTGCATGCCTCTACACTTCCACCATACCTACCTGCATACCTCCGTGCTCCCCATCATGACAATAATGGACTAAACCTCTGAAACTGTTAGCCAACCTTCATTAAATGTTTTCTTTTGTAAGAGTTGCCATGGTCATGGTGTCTCTTTACAGCAATAGAACACTAAGACACTCATGGTACCCAGGATTCAGCACATCACAGTTTCTTCACCCATCTTGGAATTGCTATGCTCACCTATGCATGAACATTTACTCTGTCCAATGGGAAGCCCATTGTCCCTGAGCCAGAGCTCTGAAATAACAGAAAGGCTGAGAAGTTCCATTTTCCTTAGGTCAGACCCTCAGCAGTAGTTTGTCAGCCTTTGGCAACAAAGCTCAAAGGCTCTGGCTTAGGCTAACCTTGGTAATAACAGATCTCTCCCACCAGGGTTCACAGCATCAAAAGCCATAGCTATTCTCCTCAGAAAGCTTTGAGATTCCAGTTTCTCCACAGGCTTTATAGCCATGGCCTAATTGCCTTTCAGGAAAAATAAAATGCCCACATTTCCAAGCCTCTACCCCAAGTCCCTTAGGCCTTTGCTTCTCACTCCAGCAATGTTTGGGATTGCTAGTTACCAGATCTGATATATCCTCTCCAAGTTGTTCGCGTCCAGAGAAACAACCCAAGGGACGACAGCCAGGGCAATGGGGAAAGGAAACAATCCTAAAGCTTTCAAGTTTCCAAAAGATGAGGGCATTTTCTTCTGTGTTGTTTGCCTCACCTGCTCCTTGTCCTCACTGCCAACACTCTCTCTGCCCCAGATTCCTTGGCAGTCCAGGCAGGAGCCGGCTGCCTACCAGGCATCCTCATTAAAATGCACTGTTCTTGCTAATTAGGAGCCAAGATTCTCCCACAGTGGGCCTGGTCTGGGCACTGCCATTATCTTCATAAATAGGCCCTTTACTTTGCGAACGCTGCTGTCATAGTCAAGCATTCTCAACCTGGCAAGGGCTCTGTGCATTCTTGAGTGGTGGAGGCAATGTGTCAGGGAGAGAAGGCAGAGGTATTCATTCCAAAGCAAGGCTCTGTCCTGAGTTCACCCCGCTCAGTCTGGGCAGCAGGCAGCCAACACAATGGTTGAATCTGAGACTCCAGCCATGGTGTGCAGTAGCATATGTACCAGATCTTCTGGAAGATTTTATTTCCCATCGTTTTCATCTTTACAGCAAGGCAACCTAATTAATGTGAAAAATGTGTAAATATTTTTAAGTGTTATTTTTTTTTTTAAAGAATGTGCCCAGCCCGCCCCCCCCAAAAAAACACAAATTGGATGGCGGTGTAGGTGTGTGTGTGTGTGTGTGTTTTGTGTAGGGGGGCAGATGAGTCCTTGGTCTCCCAAATATGCCATATGCAAGCTCATCTATGAGAATTTGTTTATGTATTTAATTTCCTTTGCCTGCAAAACTCTGTGTACAGTTTCTGTTTAGTGCCCGCTCAGCCGCCTTTTCCAGTGCTAGCTCTGTCTGAACACCGTCTGCTCGGCTTCCCTTACATACATCTCCTCTTTTCTGCACCATCAGGGTGGTTCTATGTCATCTGTTAAGTAGTGCCCAAGGTGTTGGCTTTGTCCTCGCACCACACCTGTCATACTTATGATCTCTAATCCTTACAATGGACCTTCAGTCTCGTTTTGTAATGAGAACACTGAAGCCCAGGGACGCCCCTCCTCCCTGCTCTGCCCCCAGCCACACACAGATTCATCTTAGCCAGGAGCGAAGTGAGGTTTGAAACCTTCAGTCATAGTTCATAGTGAACCTCCAACCTGTGCTAGGTTCTAGACTCCTGGGGGAAAGATTCTGCTCCTAGGTGCTCAATAGAAATGAGTCAAAGAAACAGTCCTGCACCATGTCTAATTAGTTCCCTAAGACATGTTGTCAAGAAATGCTGTTTGAAAAGACAGCTCAAAGCCTTTTTGCAAATTCACAGCTTGTGGATTTTACCATTCAAAGGGCCACAGGACCTGGGAAGGTTACCTGCCTTCCGTCTAACATTGGTGCAATTATGAGGCACTCCTCAAACTCTGAGCTGCAGAGGAACCATGGCAGGACCCTGTTAAAGTGCAGGGGCCGTGCAGGTCTGGGTAAGGGAAGCGTAGCTGGGGCCACTCTGAGCAGCCAGACAAGAGACTACTGACAGACCACACAAGAGCACATGGGCTACATAGAAGCAGAAGGCTGTGAGGGTTTGAAGCTAGGGAGGACCGAAAGTGAGAGAAAAGGGGGAAGATTTCACTGCGTGTCTATCACATGCCGATCCATGTCTCCTCTTATCTCGGACCCTTTGCATGGAAACCCCTTCTGTATTCTTCAACACCCCCTCCCCCAAACTTTCATTTGTCCTGGAAAACAACTCAAAGGTCATTTCCAGTAAGCTGTGCCACTCTTCCAGGCTCAGCCAAGTCTCTTCTCCCACCTCTGGATAAAGGTTGGCGCACACCTAAGGTTCTGTCCCCCTCCAGCTCCCACCCCCAAACATGACTGTGCATTCCTTGAGGTCAGAGACTATGAATTAATGAAGTGGTACACAATGGGTGTTTTTGAATACACTAAGCTTACCAAAGGGACTGAGAGGGATCATGTAGAAGAAGCCAACCTTTCCTCTATCCACCCCTAGGGCTCAGAATTAACTTGAATAAAATGGATGCCCAGGAAAAAGGCAAACAAACGTTATTAGCACAAGTCAAGCATGACACAGAGTCTTCATAAAGAAAAGAATACCCCAAAGACCTGGAGTGGGAGTCTTACAGAATAGATAGGACAAGGAGGGGGAAACTGAGAACATAGCACCAGACAGAAAGAGGCATCAGTAACAGAACTAGAGATGGGAAAGGAAGAGGGGACAGGGAGGAAGTGATGGATTGATATCCAGACCATAAAAATGCCATTTTAGACACAGCCATGAAACACAGCAATGGAAAACAGCATGCATTTGTTGACAGCATGGAGCATGGACTAGTAGGCAGGTATCCAGACTCTCTCATGCATCTTCCTTATGACAGGTCAGCTAAAATAACCCTGTCAAATGTCTAGGACATCAAGCCCTAATGGGTCAGCCCAGGTCCAAAGCAGAATTCAGCATGAGAGCGAGAGAGCAAACAAGGGCGGGGGGGGGGGGGGGGGGAAGGGGGGGGGGGGAGAAAAACGCCATTGTTCATTGGGGGGGGGGGGGGGGGGGGAAGGGAAGGAGAGAGAGAGAGAATATCACCATTATTCATTTGATTGGCCAGATCAAGTCCACAGTCCTGCCCAGAGTCAAGAGGTAGGGAAACTGATCTACAACTTGGTGAGAAGAACCACAAGCCAAACGAGAAGACATTTACAAAGCATGACTAACCAAGGATCAGGGACTTTGAAATCAACTGCATCAATTTACATGGCAAGAGACTCTGGCAGGCACTAGGTTCCTCTCAGGATGGATCTGACTTGAAGGCTGTCATTTTCAGGAGGTGCCTGGGCTGCAAAGCATGACCACTCTTCACCCTTGGCTCACCAGTCACCTCAGGCAGATGTCTTCCCAGACAGGCTAACAAGCTGTTTGTTCCAGCTGTGCAACTGATGTGTGTCCATGTAATTCAGACAAGACCTATGACCAGAGAGAGAAATCTGTTAATAAAAAAATAACTAAGCAAATGAAAATAAGTTTGAGTTTAGCTCCATTCAGACTACCAAGTTTTCCTCAGTCTGTATAAACCCTTGAGTTGTCCACGAATAAAATATTTTCTTTTTTTCTTCCTTCTCTTAACATTTATTTTCTGAAATAGGGTCTTGTGTGGCCCAGGGTACACAAGCACCTGCTCCTCCAGCCTACCACAGATGTGAG
>JADRCH010000132.1:2258380-2328878 GCA_019843965.1 Rhynchomys soricoides | reverse complement strand
GCCCAGGGTACACAAGCACCTGCTCCTCCAGCCTACCACAGATGTGAACCACTGTGCCCAAGTTTGTATTTTCCACCTAATGGTTTGAACGGGTGATTCATTAGATACAGCTTAAAAGACTATATATAACTCTCCCCTGATCCCCAGTGAGTTAGTCCATCTCAGAGGCGAATGATGTTATTTTAAATCACCATCATCCAAAAATGAAGATAAGACTTGGTATAAACAAATACATATGCTTTGCCATTGACTGTGTATTTTGATTTTACTTTTTCAATTAACATTATTTCAATAAAACATTTTCCAAACTAAGGTATAAAAACTGTTCTTGTTCTTGTTTAGGGCTTCATGATTTTCCATTCTGTGGGTGCATGAAAGCTTCTGTGATCACTCCCTGCTGACAGCCAGTAAGTGTATGTCCCTTCTCTTGGTGATATATAATTAGATCCAGAGATCTGGAGGAAGATACCGACAGAATCCAAGTTTGGGATTGATGAATGGATTGATGACAGTGGCTCTATTGTCTTCTGATTGGAGTCTTTGTCTTAGTTGTAATTGTGAAGCACACACAAAAAAGATGGCCAATAAGACAGCTCAGAAGAAAAAGGAACTTGTTTCCAAGAAGGATGGTCTGAGTTAAATTCCTAAGTCCTATATGGTGGAAGATGAGAATGTGCCCCAGAGTTTTGTCCTCAGACTGCCACAAGAGCACTGTGGTATGCATGCACACATACTTACACACACACACACACACACACACACACACACATACATAAAGTAAAAATGCAATTTAAAAAAAAAGCCCACAGAAAATTTCATGAGATGCTTGGCATGTGTCTGGTATTTGGGAAGTGTATGTTTTAACCTGTAGAGGAAGCCATACAAGAGAACAGGGTCCTGGGAGGAAACAGAGGGCTATGATTCAAACTAGAAGCCAGTATGGGAATGCAGCCCAGGGCTGGAGTGTGTGCTTAGCATGCACAAGGCCTTTGTCGACTCCCCCAGCACCCGCCCTGAGTTTACAAAGCTGGTGAGCACCATTCAGGCAAGCCAGCTCATTGTAGCATCTCCCCATGCATGGCAGCGACTCCACACTAGGTGCCTCTGCTCTGTTCTGCTCTCTGCACTCTTTGGATCCAGAGGTTGAATTCAAGGCACACAGAATGAGACACTTGGAAAAACCATGTCTTGGCCACGATCATTAGATTCATGTGGATCTCAGGCCAACTCAGACAAGCCAAAGACAGTCACCACTGAGAATTCAGGGAGGATGTTAAGTTATCCACAGCCACAGTGTGCACTGATTGTCTCTGAATGGTAGCATGTATACCTGCTGCCTCAGAATTACTAAAAAAGTCAGATTAGGCCTCACATATCAGATCCATGGAACCAGTTTCTCTGGAGTCTATAATTAGTTCCCGTCAGGCCTTGTCATGTCTGGGAACTCTACCAAGACAACAGCATAAGTAAACATAACTGCGTTCAGAAACTAGGAAGCTCAGCCCTTCCAGAGTCTATATATGGGACACACCAAATGTTCTGTGCTCTAGTGGCCTGATGCTAAGTCATAAGAGGACTGAGCTTTCTCTCTGGCTGCTGACAGGGATCTCTGCATGGATGGGACTCTGAAGTGATAATACACAGAGAAGTGTGTGGTAGAGCAATATTAGTCAGGAGGCTGGGTGGAAATCTCCTTCTGCCTTCTCCACAAGTCCTTCCAGGTGTGCAGTAAATAATGCAGGTGGAATGTTTGGTTATGACATTGGAATAGGTTGAATTGACAAGCCTGTGGGTTGGGAGCAGGGGTATACTAAGTCCAAGACTGGCCACAGATCCAGAGTGGGCAGAGGTGACTCTTAGGAGGTGCCTTTGCAGTAGCACCAGATGCTTTCTCTGGAAGGTGTATGTGTTTAGGCCAGTGGATGAGCAGTAAGGGGTGAGGGGAAATATTGTCTGAATTTAAAGTCTGGAGTCAATGTGGAGAGCTCTGATTTCTCATCAGGGAACAAGGTATTCTCATTCAAAGTTCTGGTGATTGAGTTAGACCTGGGTCTTAACTGTAAAGGATCTGTTGACCCTGGAGTTGGGTCATCAGGGACTGCCATTCTTAGGTTTAATCTGACCTTTGATACAGTTTTTCACCTCCTCTGTAATTGCACTGAAGATTCAATCTCTGAACTCCAACCAGGATTCCAGAACTGTAGGCTATGACATTTTGCCATTCCAGAGTGGAGATGAGCAAATCCACCCCCTTTCAGACATCACAGGCAGCTTCTCAAGGCCCTAACACACCCTGCACAGAGTTGGTGTTCAATGAACGCCAATATGTGGTGAGTCCAAGACAGTAAGGTAGCAATTATCCTGAAAGGAAGTAGAGTCTAGAGATAGATGGCCTCTCCTACTGCATAGAGACTGTGATGGTCTGGCCTTGTGTTTTCCAGAATTTGTATTGATGCTCTAAGTCTGCACTAGAGTGTTTGTACAGAATGGTGTGCAATAACCCTCTGTGATCTGAAAGTGTGCCATTCTTATGAATGACCTAAATCAATCAATCAATCAATCAATCAATCACAGGTAGAGGTAGAGGGTGAAGTGTCATTCCTCCCTGCCATCTCCTTGTCATCAGAGTCATAATTGACACTCCTATAATCAAAGATACATTAATGAGAAAGTATAACATGTTGACCAATATTTTATGTGACAAGGGAGATTTCAAAAATGAAGATTCAGTCTGGGGATGGAGCTTAGTGGATATTGTACTTGCCTAGTATTTTAGCTTAGACTTTCAACTTGACAGCTACAGTCATCTGAGAGAGAAATTGCATACATGTGCGCATGTCTAAGGAGAACTACCTTAGCTGTTAACGGTTGTAAGAGGGCCCAGCCTACTGTGGGTAGAACTATTTCCTGGTCAATTGGTCCTAGCTGTATAAGACAACTAGCTAACATAGGTTTTCAAGTTAGCCAACAAGCAGCATTTGCTCATGGTTACTGCTCAGCTTCCTCCTCTGTGAATGAGTTACAGAGGCAAGGCTCTGCAGGATAGCAAGCTTGCCTTGTGTTCCTGCTTTTATTTCACTCAATGATGGACTCTAAGCTAAAATAAACTCTTTTCTCCCTGAAGTTGCTTTTGGTCAAGTTATTTGTCACAGCAACATAATGAAACTAGAATACTTAGCATGCAAAAGCCCTGGGTTTGATCACCAATGCTACATAACCAGGTATGATAGTACAGATCTGAAATCCCAACAGTGGAGAAAGAGACAGGAGAAGCAGATGTTCAAGGTCCTTTACAACTACTTAGCAAGTCTGAAGCTCACCTGGGACGTGTGAGACTCAAAACAAGTAAAGACCAAGGGAAAATGCGAACTTTGAAAATATATATGACTTTCATTAATTTTTGAGAACCTCATACATGCACACATGGTATTTTGATCTTCTTCATGCTCCACTCCTGCTCTTTAATTCCTCCAAGGTCTACCCCACACCTCCACATATTTCTCTCTCTCTCTCTCTCTCTCTCTCTCTCTCTCTCTCTCCAATAACTAATTGATTTCAATTAGTGCTGCCCATGTAGTAATCATGGACACGTGGCCATCCACTAGAGTACGGTCTACCTGCCAGGGCACATACATTAAGATAAATGGAAACAATCCTTAATTTTTATGCTTAGGTGTGATAAAGAGTAGGCAGTCATGTCAAAACACCATAGTTTGGAAAAGGTATGGGTTATGCTAACAGACTGTAGGAATGGGGAGCCCAGCAGGGCCTGCTTGTTCAGTTACTTCTTGGTTTTCTTTGTGGCATTCTCAAATCTCTTGCTAAGAAATGACTCTTTCTAGAATCAAGGTGTCATAGTCTACAAGAAAGGTAAGACTATTTCTTTACGATCAGCTCCTGCCCAGAAGGTGAAGGGCAGATTAGAATTTATATTTCTAGTTTGGGTTGGCTTTAGGAGAGAGTTGGAGGGAATCCAGTTCCTACAGCAGTCTCTGTGGCCTGCTGGAAGGAAGAGTGTTCTAGTGACTATGGTTGCCTTGGGGAGGAGAACAGGGAGCAGGAGGAAGATCAGAAAGAGGCTCATTTGAGGCCTTTCCTACACCCGCAGTTCAAAGAATTCAACATGACAAAGGACTGTCTATTAGGGAGCCATTTCTCTGAGCCACAGAACCACATCCTCATAAAGCAATGACTTTTCGGTGATTACTTAAGTGAGGTTTCCTCCCACACAAATCCTCTTTAAGTATCCACTCATGGCAACTCCAAGCTTTAAGGACCAGCTTGATTCTAAGTCTTCTTTAGTTGGCATCAAGGAGGAACTGAGATGCCCAAGCAGGACCTGAAAGGCCAGTGACAAACTGTTGAATGAGCGAGAATTTGGAATGATCAGGATATACGGATGGAGAAGAAGAAGAAGAAGAAGAAGAAGAAGAAGAAGAAGAAGAAGAAGAAGAAGAAGAAGAAGAAGAAGAAGAAGAAGAAGAAGAAGAAGAGACAAGATAAAGGCAGGCCAGAGGGAACTGACTCCTACCCATAGAGAGAGAAGAAGAGTGGCACATGGCGACTGTTTCTGCCAGTGTGCATGAGAGTCAGAAGGAAGAGGAGAAAATGCCAGTGGGGGAGTTTGGGGACAGAGAGAGGGCTACTGAGAGGGAAGAGGGAGAGAGGGAGGGAAAGGGAGAAAGAGGGGGTACTGGTTGGTTTTGTGTGTCAACTTGATATAAGCTGGAGTTATCACAGAGAAAGGAGCTTCAGTTGAGGAAATGCCTCCATGAGATCCAGCGGTAAGGCATTTTCTCAATTAGTGATCTGGGGGGGCGGGGGCTTGTGAGTGGTACCATCTGTGGGCTGGTAGTCCCGGGCTCTATAAGAAAGCCAGCCAAGCAAGCCAGGGGAAGCAAGCAAGCCAGTAAGTTACATCCCTCCATGGCCTCTTCATCAGGTCCTGCTTCCTCACCTGCTTGAGTTCCAGTCCTGACTTCCTTCAGTGATGAACAGCAGTGTGAAAGAGTAAGCTGAATAAACCCTTTCCTCTCCAACTTGCTTCTTGGTCATGATGTTTGTGCAGGAATAGAAACCCTGACTAAGACAAGTAGGGTAGTATGAGGGGAGGAAGAGGGAGAGGGAGAGAGGGAGAGAGGGAGAGAGGGAGAGAGGGAGGGTGGGAGGGAGAGAGGGAGGGAGGGAGAGAAGGAGGAAAGGAGGGAGGGAGAGAAGGAGGGAGGGAGGGAGGGAGAGAAGGAGGGAGGGAGGGAGAGAGGGAGGAAGGGAAGGAGGGAGGGAGGGAGTGAGGGAGTGAGTGAGTGAGTTTGGACACTATGCAGTAGAATGTCTTGTATTTCTGATCCCCCTGTGGTCATTTCCTTAGTTCTAGGATCCCCATGCTATAAAATAAACCACCAGTACTATATAAACTATAAAATAAACCACCAGTACTATATAAACTTATACAATACTAGGGATCAAGCCCAGAGCCTCCTGCCTGCTAGGCCAGCACCCTACCAAGTAATTTACATGTGCTGCTCAAAAGAGAGATTTTTTTAAAAAGAAGTTTTACCTGAATTTAACTATCTTCTCTGTTCTAACCTGTAAGACTCCCTTCTGCCTTCCACCATTGCTACAGGGATAGGCCTGTGCTTTCCCCATGAGAACTGGAGAATTCTTCTGACAGAAAGTCCCTAGATAAACACAGGAGAAGCCAAAGACCAGCCCAAGAATATGTATGATGTTACAAAAGAAGCAAAAAGGAAAAGTTTATTTCCTAAGGGAAGTCAAACATTCGTGGTTTCTCTGCTCTTAGAAGACAAATAGAGCAGTTGGTTCAGTGAATTAAGGGCCCTGCATGCAAGCATGAAGTCTGGAGTTTGGATCCCCAAAATCCATGTAAATGCCAACATTTGGAGGTGGAAGGAAACAATAGATCCCCAGAGCTAGACTAGCTAGCTCAGCAAACTCTGGGTTCAAGTGAGTGAGTCTGCCTCAATGAATAAGGTGGAGGCACAATTGAGGAAGACTCCTGATGTCAACCTTGGGGCTCCACACACCTGTACACATACATGCACACATGTTTGTGTATGTGTGCACACACACACACACACACACACACCACTTGCATGCATGCATATACACAAGCATATCTCACTTACAGACACATGGAAATTAAAGAGAGAGAAAGAATAAAAGCTTTACAGGCAAATAAAATCAAAGACAGAGGCAGTGTGCTGTGCATTAGGCATCATTACCTGTTGAGAAAGCGTCCTGGAGCTCAGAGGGCAGTGTAAGATGCCTGTCCTCAGAGTTGTAGCTCTAGAAAACAAGGTTGTAGCCTGGTATGAGTGACTGTCCTCCATGCCAACCAACTGCCATCTTGGGGAGTTTAGCTGTGTCCCCTTTCAAGAGGACCATCTCAACTGGGTTTGTTAACTTGTTTAGATCCCTTCATGGGAAGGTGTGGTAGATCATGAGACCCTTCTCTGAATATCTAGCTGCTCCCTACCACTGGCTAAGCAACTCTGCCTTAATTGCAGGTGACCTCAAGGAAGTACTAGAGTATATAGGCAGGGGAAGGCTAGGGAGAGGCTCCTCTATGTCGCTAACAGGAAGTCCCCATTCATGCTGGGTGTAGCCTTTCCAGATATTGTCAGTTGGGAAAGAGGAGTACCCACACCACTGTAAGAAACCTCACTGGTGCTCATAATGAAGCTCAATAAACTCTTTGGCTCCTCTAGATAAATGTAGGCCGAACTGTACCTGAGTTTGTAGTTGGGACCTTAGTGCGAATGGTTAGACATTGCATAGGTCTTTCCTTGGGAAGAAATTTAGGAACACGGTCTCTCATACATACCCCAGACTTAGCTGCAATTTGGAAAACCCCTAATGAGCCCACTTTCTTGAAGCTCATTGACAATTCGGAGTGAGTTGCCAAGACCAGGATGTTCTTCATCAAGGACTCTGGAGAAGATAACACTTAATTTGCTCCTCTGTCAGCCTTGTTATGTGGATGAATTCCAGGGAGTGATGTATGCTTTTTTTGTAAAGTCAGCAAGCCATTGTTGAGCAGAATTTCTGCAGATATTGTCAGCGGGAACATAATCTGGGTCAATGAATCATAAATTCTATTTTGGTAGTTTGCCGAAGACAACATTGAAGACTTAGCTGTCCCGAAGGAGAAAACTTGAAAAAGACACAGAATGAGGCAGCAATGCAGCAGGAGAGGAGAGAAAGGAGAGGGGCATTCTGCCCAACAGATTGTAGGCTTCCCTTCAACTGTTTGTTTAGATATCAAGCAGGTTGGTCTTTCTCTTTCCCTCTGGGTCCTGGGAGTAACAGCATAGCAGTGAATACAACAGACTGCCCAATCGCACACAAACAGGAACACGACACTGGCAAAAGTTCCCTGGGGTCTTCAAATGACTGCCACCGCTCAGTTTATCAACCTGTAAAGAATCACTTTGTCCCTGGGAACAAATCCACAGACATTAAATGGCAGCAGCTTGGCATGGCTCACATTGTCCTTGTTTGTATAGGTTACAGAAAACAGCAAGGTTATACACTCACTTATCAATTTTTGGTTAGTGAAGTTCAGGTGCTGCTATTGTTGGTGGGGGTGAGGAGGGGAAGAAAGAGAGGACATGTTCATTAGACTCGGGCTTTCTTCCATATAACTTTATCTGACTTTATAAATGAACAACGGGGAAGATAAACAGCGATTAACAAGCCTGTCCTCATTGCTCATAAAGTAATGATGTCTACACTCTTCAATTGAAATGTCCTTCTATATAGCTCATCAAAATCACAGAGGTAGAGAAATTACCTAGGGGTTTACTCACAGCCAAGGTCGGGCAACTGTTTAGCCCTTACCACACTCTTTCCACTGGTCCTCAGGGCTTCCCATAAGTGAGGACAGCTGTCGTTTGTTTCTGATAAGGACAACAAGAAAAATGAAGGTTAGTAGCAGCATGAGGGATCTGGAGGAGATAAAGAAAAGAGTCACTGTGCTCCCAGTGTGGGACCAGGGAATGAGCTGCAAGGGACAGTGGCAGAAAAGACAGGAGGATCAATCACAGAAACCCACCCTGAAGTGGACCATTTCACAACTCATCCTTCTGGCTAATTCAGGGTTCTGCCGGTCCCCTCATAAGGTCTGTCAGCCATGACTGCTGAGGCAGATGGTATTTGCCTCCACTGGAGAGTGTCTGCTCTCATGAGACTCCAGTCCACAGGGATTCTCTGGTTAGAGTTGGAAAATGAGAGATAAATGACCCTCTTTCAAAATGAGCAATTATCATTACTCATTGAGGGAAGAGGGCTTTTTTTTTCCTCATGGGGGGATGGGGAGGACAGGACAGAAAACCACCTTGTAAAACTTAGAAGGCATTCTTCACAGCAGACCCACAAGGGTGTCCTAAAGCTGGGTCCTTGGACCTCATTGCCTGCTAGAATTACCAGGGATATTGGACCCTATAGTCCAATTAATCAGTTTGAATGATGCTGAAAATTTTTAAACAGATTCCTAAGTGATTTATATGAAACAAATGTATGGAGCATGCTTCAGATTAGGTCACAAGTGTCTCTTAAAACTAAAGACTTGGTCCCTGCAGGTAGTACCAACTGAGAGTCAGTAGGATCTAAGGCCACTGTGAGACCTGGGCCCTCCTCACTCTTTTGCTCCCTGGCTCATGATGACATAAGATGTCTTGTTCTCCCACTCCCTCTCTTGCCAGATATTCCTTCCTTCCATCAGGTGCTCCCTTGCCAAGGGCCCCAAAGTGATGAATCCACCCCACCAAAATGTGAACCAAAATAAACCTTTTCTCTTCATGAGCTGATTGTCCCAAATACTTGTAATAGTAACGTGAAGCTGACTGTCTCAGTCACTGTTCTATTGCTGTGAAGAGATGCTACATCTGAAGCAACTCTTATAAACATTTAATTGGGGTAGCTTACAGTTCAGAGGTTTGGTCCATTGTTATCATGCCAGGAAGTATCCCAGTGTGCCCGCAGATGTGTGCTGAAATAGGAGTTGAGAGTTCTACATCTGGATAGGCAGGCAGCAAGAAGTAAACTGGTTTGAGCTTCTGAGACCCCAAAACTGAGCCCCTAGTGATACAGACAAAGCCACACCTACTCCAACAAGGCCACACCTCCTGATAGTGCCACTCTCTTTTGGCCTATGGGGGCCATTATTTATTCAAACCACCACACTGACTTCCACAGGAGTACACTGGGTGGGCTGAGCTCCAGTAGGAGGCCCAACAGAGTGAATCAAACAGGTACTACACTGGAGCTGAAACTCCATGCCTCCAGAGTGAAACCAATTTATTTATCTGACCTTCTGATTAATCAGGTGGGGGTGGGGCGATATTCAAATACCCAAATAAGCAAGTGAAGGGCTAATAAGCAGGTCTCCTTAGCTTCATTTTTATAAAGAAGTAGCCTGTTGTTAGCCAGTCAGCTTTCCCATAGTGTTCTATTTCCTAGATCCTTCCTTACAAACCCACGGCTTTTCTGTTGTCCAAAGGGAGAACACGGCCAATTTTGCAGCATAGAGAAATCCCTAAGTCACAAATCATAAATACAAGACAATTAGATCTATAACTAAATTTGCTGTCATTTTGTCTTTTGACCTTCAAAAAAGAGCACTCAGGAACTGGGGGCACGGACCTGGAAGCATGACCCATGGAGGAATGCTGCTTGCCAGTTCTCTCACAAAATCATGTTTAGTTAGCTTTCTTATACAGCCCAGTACCCAGTGCTCAGGAAACATGCCTACCCACAATGGGTTAGACCCTCCTAATTTAATAAAGAAAATCAGGACAACCCCCCAACTCGATAAAGGAATTAATTAGTCAGTTGAAACTCTTTTTCAGGCGGTTCTAGGATGTGCCAAGTTGATGAGTCAAGGTTAACTAGGAAGGGTGGAAAAACTGAGCTGACAGGCATCCAAAGGGACTCCTTCCCCTTCACCAGAATGCTTACACTGGGTACCAAGGAAGTGCAGTGAGGGTAGGGTTTGTCCAGAGCACTAGCTAGAACTCACAGACTTCTTTCAATGTCAAAGATGCCTATTGGCTGGTCTTCCCGGCCTCAGCTCTTGGTAGAGAAAGGCTTCCTAGGTCTGCTTAACCTTTAACTGTTACTGAGTCATTGGTCGCTCTAAGCAGGAAGCCAAAGACTGGGTATTTTTTTTCTCTCCCAAGAGTTCTCCAGATGATCTAGCTGCCAAGCAGGTTTGGGAACAATGGCAGATCAGGCCAAGGTAATTAAAAGGGGTCATGAAAAGGTCCCTACCTGAGTCTGCTCACTCACTCTGGGTTCCACCACCAGGTGTCCCCAGCCCAAGTGATTCCACCAGCAGACTTTTTGTGTGGCTTCCCAAGAATCCTCATTTCAAAGGTTCCTAGATGTGAACTCACAGAGTCTTCACACTTAAAATTAAGCTCAACAGGCATGTGGAATTGTGGAAGAAGGGGGTGAGGGATGACTAGGGGGCAATGATTGAGGTGGGAACAGAGGACTGGGTAGCATCTGAGGGAGCTTTTAGCAGTGTGACAGGCAGAAGAGTCCACCAGGGAATAGGAGAAAGACCTAGAATGAAAGAAATAAAAATTCTCAGGACAAAACACCATTCTAGCTGGGCACAGCCCTTAAACTGCTGTCTGGAGATCTCCTCCAGGATGACAGACGTCTTGCCCAATACATTACCACTGATTTGATTTTCCTAGCAGAACGGAGCAACGGTCCCTTCATTCCTGTCTTCTAGAGGAAGGAATTCTGTTACCTTGTTCAAGGAGGCAGACAGGTAGTGCTGTATAGTCAAGTCCTACTGAGCAAAGGTGGGCATGGTGTGAGGCTATAAATACAGCTCAGTGCTTGAAACATTTAATTCAAGAGTGAGAACGAGAGTTTGGATCCCTAGGCCCCCAAATAAATCTGCTGGGTGTATTGGCCCATTTGGGTCCACTTCCCCAAGCCGGAGACAGGATCTCCATAACAATCTAGGTAGCTGGACTAATCTGAGTTCACTTGAGAGATTCTATCTCAGTGAATAAGGTAGAGAATTATCGAGAAAGAATCCCAGTGCTAACCTTGGGCCTCCACACGCACACATATATACCATCCACAAACACGTGGGTACACATATAATGTATGTACACACACATACACACACACATACACACAAAGAGAGAGAGAGAGAGAAATAGGCACATGCACACATCATATACACATACAAATGCAAAAAAAAGAAAAGGAGAAAGAAAATGAAAAACATGTAATCATCTTTGGAAGGAGCTCTGGGTGGTAATGATGACTCTCCTGTCATTTTCAGTACCCAATTTTCCCAGACTTATCCAACAGCAAGCAGATTCAGCCCTCCTATTTCTAGGGCCATGTTGGAGGCAAGAATCACCCCAGATGAGTTGTCCTCTCCCAAGTCTGGCAGCTAACTACCTCCTTTACCTCCTGCAATCCTAGCTCCCAGGCTGCAGACTGCATGACCATGTGGAGGGCACATAGAACACGCTCAATGGATGCTTCTGACTCTTAACTGAGCATTACCAGTAGGCTAGCCTTGGCTGTCTGCTAACAGTCACTTTCCTAGCATTCATGTTCTCGCCTTTGGTGCCTGGACTAGCTGATGTTATGGCAGTGCTGCTGGAGCCTGAGAGGCAGCAGCATCCAAGACTCTTCCACAAGAAAGAATCCCTCTGAGAGTTTTTATGTCAGTTACTCAATGTCTTCTCTGGGCAGACATGGAGAATCTTGATGCTAAAGCCTTCCTTATTTCCTGTTTCATCAAAAAGAACGTTGTGGGTCATTGGTTTCCATGGTTCTATTTCACAGATATGTAACTTACAATCTAATTTGTTTTTCTCCAAGAAAGGTCTGGGGTTTCAAATAATCTGTTTCCTGTGAGGTTCTTGGATCTAACTTGTGTCTAGGAAAATCTGGGCAAGGCTGTTTTAGGTCTGCCAGTCTGCCCTATGCTACCCCTTCAATAAAGAACCAGAAAATTCCAGCTGCTTTTCTAGCCTTTGCCAGGATGGAGACTCCCCCTGTCCACAGTGACTTGTGGGCTTCCACAGACATCAGGACACTCTCGGCAGACTGCTTACCCCGCAGTCCACCATCCTTTCATGAGAGACGGTGCTCAGCAGGCAGAGTAAAGCAGCTCAGCTTCTCAGCCTGGCTCCCACCACAGCCTTCCCCTCTGTGATTCTCCAGCCTGGGATCCCATGTTCCAGGCAAACAACAGACTGACCCTTCTACAGTCACAGCTGAAATCCACACCCTCCTAAAAAAAAAAACAAACCCATTTTTCATGTTCAACTTTTAGATACCCATAAGGGAAAATCTCAACTTACTACTGTCAGTACACCAGCACTTCTAAACCTTTCTGAAGAAGGTACTTTATCCTTACTTTAAAAACAGAGAAGTGAAGGCAGTCCTTCAAAGGTCCTGGTTTTTTTTACAAGATTTATTTTTATTTTATGTGTATGGGTATTTTGTAGTCATGCATGTGTGTGCACTGTGTGCATGCTTGGTGTCTATGGCAGGCAGAAGGACACTGGTTCCCCTGGAACTGGACCTAAAGATGATTGTAAGCTGCCATGTATATACTGGCAACTAGATTCAGGCCCTCTGTAATCTTGAGCCATCTCTCCAGACCCAAACTTCTTGTTCTTAATTATCACGTTACTCTGTGTTTCTTATGGACAATCATTGTGGTATGGCAGAAATAAAAAGGATTTGAGATTAGGAGTACCCTGCCTTGACTGGTGTGACATACGTGAACTTGAGCAGGTCATGCTACCTCCCAAGCCTCAGTTCCACTAACTCCAAGAAGGGTGATTCCTACCACATACTAACGAGTAAGTAAAGAACAAAGACTTTCTTCTCCTTGAGTCTTGAGTCACAGATACTTGGCTCTAAGTGACTCATCTCTATCTTTTTCTCTTGCACCTTCCCCAAACCTCTCCCCACCCCAAAGGTCTCTCAGTCCTCAAAAGGCACATTTTCAAGTTTCCAAGAGCTTCTGCAGGGCAGCTAGGGCCTCAGGGCAGCTGCTATGCCAAAGTGCTCATGCTGGTCTGCATCCCCTAAGAAGAAGGGTCAAGATGTGTCAGGTCTTCACGAAAGAAACTGCAGGAAGGACAACATGCTGGTCAGACTGGGACGTGAGTCTGAAACAAGGCAGAGACCCATGAAAGCTACAGGAAGCTTGCGAATGCTGTCGGGGAGCCCATGAGCTAACAAGACCAGAAAGCCTTCTGTATCTCCCAGGAGAAGATCTCTCTTATTATCCATGCTCTGCTTAATGATAGCTGGAAGCAGCTCACGGGAGGCATTGATGGGTTTTAGAAAAGAACAGTCACAGTATTGCTCAGCTAAGTTCACTGTCCCCACCATACCTGAGCAAAGAGCTGAGAAAGGAATGAAAAATATAATATATCTCTCAATTCCACTGCACATAGCTAGTAAACCTTAATATCAAAGAGTGTGACTTTTTTGGCTTTATGTTTGAATAATCCTGTCTCTAGTCTTAGTGAATAGGTAGTAAAGGTTATCCTGTGGTAAGATTAGGGTCAGTTGGCTTCACTCTTTCTGGGAATGAAGAGATGAGGATATGATTTCATCAGATCTAGTCTAATCTGGTCTGGTCTGGACTGGTCTGGTCCATTCTGATCTGGCTTTAATTTCTGGACAAGTGGCTTTGATTCTCCTCTTACCTGAGACATCTGTGTCCTCCTCTCTAAGGGGCTGGTTGCCACCACTGTATCTGGTGTCTGTATGATTGCCAGCCAATCCCACTTAGTAGAGCTGCACCACAGAGTCATCAAGGAGAATTTTCATAATGCAGCCTCTCAGACCTGTTGAATCAGCATCCGTGAAGTTAGAATCTGCTCTGCACTTTCAGAAATATCCTCAAATAATTGAAATAATCAACCAAGCATGGAAGCCAAAACTTTTGCTAAGAAACTATATAGCTGAGAAAAAGGAACTTACCAGTCATTCGTGGATCCCAAACAATATTCTGTACCTACTCTGTGGACTACCCTATATCTTGGTAACTATCCTCAGTGATACCTCTCCCTCTGTACCATGTGTCTTTCTCAGCTCAGATTTATTTGTATGCAATATTTCCCAGGACATAGTTAAGGGGTTGCATGGTTCTTCTGTACAGGCCTTGGTATCCTCAGAAAGATCCAATCTGTATATCTCTCTTGTATGCTTTCTGGGGAATTTCACTAAAGGTCTATGTGCCCTGAAAGCTTGTCAACCTCCCTTAGCAGATGAACAACAGATTGGTCATTATGTCAGTAGAATGTAAAACCCAAGCATGAGAGCACAGTAGAAACACACACACACACACACACACACACACACACACACACACACACAAATGCATGAATGCACACACCCACATGCACATTTAAGAAACACAATCAGCAGTCTCTACAACGTGCCACCCTGGGTTTACACTTCGGTGACTTGTGTGTGGCAACCAAATTCAGCCTTCTGAGAGCTGTCCTTTGTGTCAGATGCCTAACTGTGACCACTGAGAGTGATTCCCATGGGAGGGTGTGGCCAACTGCCCAAGTTCCTGGCAATGGCATCTGGAAAATCTTCATCAAGGATCATGGAACAAAGAGGGGCTCCTTGTTCTTGGCTATGGCTACTACTAATGTATCAAGTCTGCTTGGAGCCAATACTAATTTGCTCTTGCAAATAAAGGAAATAGTGATATTAAAAATTTACTGCCAGGCCCAGTACAAAGTACATGAATCATCTAACTTAATCCTCCCAACAGCTGTCAGAGGAAAACATCTAATGGACAAGATGACAGCCTTGCTCAACCTGAAAGCTCTGTGTGGAAGAGGTCATCCTTAAGCATCAAGACCAGGTAGCTTCAGGCTCTTCCTGGTCTCCCTCTTTATGTCTGAGATGCTCGTTTAATCTAGATAAGCCTATTCCCTATGAAGTTTTCCAGAGATATCTTCTTGCCTGAACTATTTTATTTGCTGGCTCGTTGTCCTAGTCTCCCCTCATAATTTTGTACAAAGTCCTTCAAGACCATCAGAGTCATCAAATAATATATAATAATTGTTCATCTTAAAACTGACTCTCCCACTCATCTCCTTGGAGTCCCCCCGCCCCTGACTCCAACACTCTCCTCTTCTGATTAAGCATACAGATGTTCTCCTATTCCTTGAGCATGTCAGGTGGGTCTTGAACACAGCACCCACACAGAGCCTGACTTGAAGAACTATGGCTACTAAAGCTGAAGTCAGGACTGGGCCATGAACTCAACTGTGCTTGGAAAATGTACATGCTGTGCCAAGAGGAATCAACAGCTGTCAACAGACTTAGAGAACAACAGTATGTGTCTGGACAGGTTCAGAAGGCATGTTAGTGTGATCAAGTTGTAGATATTCTGTCTTGGGCTGCCTTTGACATGTGACAAGTCAGTCATCTAGACAGGTAGTCAGTGACTAGTGGATGTCTTGTGTCTGCCTGGGGACAGTATCCTAGAGAAGATACACAGCATCCTGGTCTTCCCAGAGCCAAGAACCCATGGATATAGACAGTTTCTATGCTACTCTTCCTTCTTGAAAATGTTGTTAAATGGTAACAAGCACAACGAGTGATTTTTCTAAGTGTTCTGGATGCCTGGAGGTGAACTTTCATCTTGAACTACTGGTTATTTCTGTCCAGTGATCTCCAGTTTGGGACAGCACAGTAACAAGATGGAGAGAGGAGTGGGGGCGGGGGGGTTGATAAGCAGGTAGATAGTAAAGCCTTCTCATCCTAAACTCGTTCAGTGGTGATTGTTAATATAGACCCCTTATATTACACGAATCAACTTTTGCTTTTATTCATTCATACATTCAGTTATTCACTTATCCAACATTCATTCTGTGTTTATTATCTGGCCAGTGTTGTGCTAAGCGCTATAAGCTCCATGCCAATTAAGACATGCATCTAAATCCCCTGTGATGAAAATAAGCAATTGCAGAGACTAAATTATAGGGTAGGGTATACTGGGAGCCAACAGAGGGATTGGCTGGCTTGGCCTGAAGATGTAATGTGTCTCTACTGGTTGTGAAACATAGGTACGGGCTTCCCAGGCAGACAAGAAGGAAAGACAGGGAAGAGTAGAGTGAAGGATCAGGTAAGATAAAATGGGTATTGGCATGAAGCTGAAGTGCATTAGTGCACAGTGGGGATGTTTTGCTGCAGCCACAACAACAAATAATAGGGAAACTATAATCAAACCATATGAGGTTGGGACAGAATCCTGGCAGTCTACTGACTCACTGATGGATCTTTTTGTTTATTTGTTTTTGTTTTTTTGAGGCAGGGTTTCTCTGTATAGCCCTGGCTGTCCTGGAACTCACGCTGTAGACCAGGTTGGACTTGAACTCAGAAATCCGCTTGCCTCTGCCTCCCGAGTGCTGGGATTAAAGGCGTGCGCCACCATGGCCCGAGCCACTGGTGGCTCTTAGACAAAGAAAGAGCAAAGTATTTGCAGAGTGTAAGCTGTGATCTATTCTCTGAGGTTCACTCGGTTGGTGTCAAGGAAATCTGACTGAAAGAAGTAAGAGAAAAACAACAAAGAAACTGTTTTTCATAAAATATGGCAGGGAAAGCCCAGCATGGTGCACTCCTCTTTAATCATAGCAGTCTGGAGGCAGAGGCAGGAGCATCTCTGTGAGTTCCAGGTCAGCCCAGGCTACATAGTCAGACTGAAAGAGAGAGAGAGAGAGAGAGAGAGAGAGAGAGAGAGAGAGAGAGAGAGAGAGAGAGAGAGAGAGAAAGAAAGAGAGAGAGAAAGAGGTACTGGAGAGATGGCTCAGCGGTTAAGAGCACTAACTGCTCTTCCAGAGGTCCTGAGTTCAATTCCCAGCAACCACATGGTGGCTCACAACCATCTGTAATGGGATCTGATGCCCTCTTCTGGTGTGTCCGAAGATAGTAACTGTATACTCATAAACATAAAACAAATCTTTTGAGAAAGAGAGAGAGAGAGAGAGAGAAGGAGGAGGAGGAGGAGGAGGAGGAAGAGGAGGAGGAGGAGGAGGAGGAGGAGGAAGGGAAGGGAGGGAAGGAGGGAGGGAGGGAGGGAGGGAGGGAGGAAAGGGAGAGGTAGCAGGGAAAAGAGGGAATGCAGAGACCGGGATGGGGGGGGGGGCAGAGAGGAAGCTGGGGAGACTCACCTGGCTCTTCATGGAAAATATTGCCCTGACCACAGGGAGTTTTGCACAGGACCCACACATCCTCCTGCAGGATTCTGATAATCTCCCAAATACCCTTAGTCCCTAGAATAAAGTAGATGCCATGGAAATGAGTGCTCGGTTATCGTTCAGAGGAAGGCAGCCTTGTGCTACATCTACTTACACAGACAGTCGGGAAGATACGCACTGAAATCATGTTAGCCATGATTTTCTCTGTGTTGTGAAAGTGTCTGTGTGTGTGTGCATGTGTGTGTTTGACTGTTTGGCTTGCTTTCTTCTTGTTTTCTAACTTTTCTTTGATGAGTATCTATTACTTATATGATAATGGAAACACTAAAAATAAAGATAACAGAGACGCCAGTCATCTCTCCATTCCAAGCACTTTCTAGCTGAAGGCCTAAGACACAGTCCAAACAGGGAAATGAACAAACCTGAGAGGTTTCCCTGGTCTCTGCCTTGCCCTTGGTCAACCTGTCGTATGGAGTTTGTCTAACAGGATGAAATCCTAAAGTGTCTGTGCATCTCAGAGAAACTGTTCTTTAAGTCTACCCCTGCAGGAACAAGAGAATGCCAAAGTATGACTCACCAAAGTCCAACTGAACGAGGCCAATGAGTTTATTGAGCTTTCTTACAAAGCCTATGTGAGGGGTTAGCTGCAGGAGCAGGTAGTACAGAATTTGAGAATTCTACTGCTGCAGAGATTGAGAAACGTGACAATTTTTGTGCATGTGTACTTGCATGTTGGCATGTGGGTGCCCATGCTTCTGTGTATGTGTTTATATTGGGTCTAGCGTATAACACTAAGTACCTTCTTCACTCTCCATTTTATTTGTTGGAGCAGGATGACTCCTTGAACCTCACACATTTGGTTAGCTAGCTAGCTAGCTTTCCCAGGATACCTGCCTTCCCCTCTTAAGCACAGCCATTGCAGATAGATTGTTGTGCCCTTCTGGCTTTTGCCCCATTCAGGGGATCCAAACTGTGCTGTTTACGCCTGCAAGGCAAGCACTTTATTCAGTGAGTTTTCTCTTTGGGCCCATAAGAAAAATGTTTGCCTGCTATGTGTTGTTTGGTGCCTTCTTCCTGGGACCATAATGCTATCTTGGGTTTTGCCCCTGGTAGCTATGAAAACAGATCAATATAACACTAGTCAGATCTGTGGTAATGGCATTGGAGCTGTGATGGTTGCTGTACAGTGGACAGGAGGGTTAGGGACCATCACCAGAGAACCCTCCTTCTCCAGCTGCTACTGAGCCTGGGAGATGCTAACTTACACAAAAAATGGAAGGTTAACAGAAAATAGGACTCTGTGATGTAGCTTCCATGAGGCTGACAACCATATGGGCTGGTACTGGGTGGTCCCTGAAGGTATTCTGGTGTCACCAGGCTCCTATAGGTAACCCCTCACATAGCTCTATAAGAGAGCTCAATAAACTCATCGGGCCCGCTCATTTGGACTTCTGTGAGTCATACTTTGGTTTATTTTTGGTTATTTTTGGGTTATTTTTGGTTTAACGTCCATCTGTGGTGACTGGACGTTCATCATTGTGTCTTCCCAGGAAAATGTAACACAACACCACATTGGCTAACTGGTATTTTCATACTGTGTTATGTGCAAACAACTCTCATAAGAGCAGATTCTTCTACTCAAATGATGTGAGACTTTTTTTCCACTTGTTTTTCTTTCTAAGTTGGACAGATCTCTGCTGTATTCTCTGTCCACCCCTCTAACCCCCCATTGCAGGATCATAAACCCCAGCACGGATTTGCATCCTTGAGGTTTTTAGAGTCTGTCACATTAGAAGTGTGAGATACAGCCATCTGGCAGGCTAAAAAGCAAGAGGTTTTGAACTATTTATGTTTGTGAAGCATGAGCCACGATTTTTAACTGTGTGCTAGAGGCTGAGCAGGCACACACTTGGGGCCTAGGCAATGTAGCCAGAAGCTCTCAGCTGAATTCTCCCTGTAGGAGAGAACGGGCATGGAGCCTGCTCCATAAAGAAAGAGAACACAGCAGGGCCCCCCTTCCCTTTGCTTGGCCTTCTGTGTGCTTTCTGAAGGAATATTGGTTGCCAGAGAATGAGCTAGTGCTGAGATTAATAGCCGAGGATGCTCCTGGAGGCCCTTTAAGCTTTAAAAACATTTTACGAATCTGGGCGCTGAAGAGTAGAAGAGAAGAGACCATCTTAATCAGCAGTGTGAGTTTAAATTTGGGGCTCTCTGGCAAAGTATCTGCAAGGGCCATTAGCTTTCATTAATTACACCATAAACAGAGCTTTAGTGGAAAGAATCACTGGTTACAGGAGGCTGGATTGGGAAGGCAGCTCAGGTGTCTTCAGGTGTCAGTGGCACCCTGGATCTGGGTACACAGTTTTCCCCGGAGTACCTTCCTACAAAACCACATGGACCAGCCACATCTCCAGGGATGGAGAAGGACCCATAGTCCACATCCCAGGAGATCATTTACGATTTTATCAACACTGTTGTCAAGCACAAAGGAAAGAATAAAGACCCATTTCTGTTCTGTTTCTCTTTTACGGTTTCAGCCAAACTGGTGGGTATCAGCTCACTCTTGTGGATGGTGTTCTTGGGACATTTCCAGGTTATTTTTAAGAAGGCAGGTGCTCACTGAAATGAGCAGTCTGCTTTTGTATTAATTTTGAAGCCCATCTGTGATTGATTTACTAGAATGCTAATAATATTTCGCTTTCCTCTATTTTCCTTCAAAAGCCTCCTCAATGTCTTTCCTAGCCTTGTGTGATATGTATATGCATGTATAGATGTGTTGTATATGTGTGTGTATATGTGCGTGTGCATATATATACATGTGTATATGTATGTATATGTGTATGTGTTATGTGTATATGTGTGTAAGTATATGTATATATGTGTGTGTGCTGTGCATGTATATGTATATATGACTATATGTGGATATGTAACTGTATGTGTATATGTGTGTGTGTATATATGTGTATATGTTTATGTGTTATGTGCATGTGCATATATATGTGTGTGTGTGTATGTGCATGTATATGTGTATATGGCTATATGTGTATAAGTAACTGTATGTGTATATGTATGTGTGTGTATATATGTGTATATGTTTATGTGTATATGTGTGTGTATATATATTTATGTGTATATGTGTATGTGTGTCTATGTGTGTATATGTGTATGTACATCTATATGTGTATGTGGCTCTATGTGAATATGTAACTGTATGTATATATGTATGTCTGTATGTGTGTGTATGTTTACGTGTATATGTGTGTGTGTGTATGAATATATGTGTGAATATGTGTATGTGCATGTATATGTGTTTGTGGCTATGTAACTGTGTGTGTATATGTATGTGTATGTGTGTGTATATGTGCGTTTGTTTATGTGCATATATGTGTGTATGTATGCATATGTCTCCATAGCTTGTCTGCAGAGGTTGTTGTCACAGGTGGCACATGATGGTAGGACTTCATGGCCACTCTAGTTATAGGAAGCCAACCTTAGAAGGAAATGTTCTTTTTCTTAAACCTAGTGTTGCTGTGAGGGGTATCTTCTTTCTAAACATTACTGCACATCAGCTTTGAGGACTTGTGTTCTGGGGTGCTCTTTCTACTCTAGAAAGTAGAGTCAGAGAAGGATTGAATGACTGGGCTGCAGGGAAGCCATTAGGTAGCTACTGGTGAGTGTGGAGCCAGACATTGCTGAGGTCTCATTTACTTCATGTCAATGACTGTTGCATTGCTGTGACCATGATACCTGACAGAAACCACCCAAAGAAGGGAAGATTTACTTGAACTCAGGCTTCCTGGGAATTTTAGTCCACTACAGTGGGAAAGCCAAGGCAGAGCCACTTAGCCTGTGTTGGTGGGAGCATGTGGTAGGGCTGTTCTTATCTTGGAGTATTAGAAGGCAGAAAGCATGGTAGTAATATGAAGCCAGGTGTAACCTTCAAAGGCCCACTGGGAACAACCTACTTCCTGTAGTTCAGCCCTACCTCCTAAGTTCCAGAGTCTTCCACAACAGTTCTGTTGCCTGGAGAAGAGAGCTGAGGAAGACATTGCGCATATAAATTATAGCATACTACTAAACAATTC
The DNA here is from genome assembly GCA_019843965.1 of Rhynchomys soricoides. Lineage (NCBI taxonomy): Eukaryota > Metazoa > Chordata > Mammalia > Rodentia > Muridae > Rhynchomys > Rhynchomys soricoides. The sequence goes on along the minus strand of JADRCH010000132.1, from coordinate 2,307,547 downwards.
TGTGGGGAGGTGACCATTAGAGCCCATCACAGATAGGAGATCTATGGGTTAGAAAGGTAAACAACCTCCCCAAGCCTTCACGTTAATGTGAGGCCAGGATTTGAATGCAGATCATTTTATATGGTAAATTGAATGCTTACACTAAGTATTGTATTTTCGAGAAAGAAGTGGTTAGAAAGCATTTGGAAATTAATCCTCCTTGGAAGAAATCATCAGAAGAACCGTTTCCTGAAGTTTAACCTAACTTCAACTCCAGTCATAGGGCCCAGTTAGGGGGTCTTCTTGATACATTTTCAATGAACATAGTGGCTGAGAGGTTTTGTTGTCTTAACCAGCTCTAGAATCACCATGGAAACACTTCTAGGTGTGTCTGGGAGGCATTGTAATAGATAAGGTTGAGGTGGCAAGATTCACCCTAGATGCAGGCAATTCCATTTTACCTGGTGAGTCCTACATTGCATTAAAGGGGCAAACTGGCTACACATCAGCATTCACCTGTCTCTGTCCACCCTGTGGATTCATGCTCTGGCCACCATGACCTCCAGGTTCGTCCAGCATGATGGACTTGCCTGAAACTGTTATTCAAAAGAAACCATTCCTTCTTTCCTTCTTTCCTTGCTTTTTCGGTAACTTTATTGCAGCAACGAGAAAATTTACCAATGTAGCACTTCTTGGTGTTGGCAGGAGACTAACTGCTTAAAAGACTGAGGGGTTTTCCCCCAATAAAGAACTTATCCCAAGGGCCTGAGCAGCCAGGAGGATGATTCTAAGTAAACAGGTCTCTTAGATCTGGGACTATGTCTGCATCTCACTGAAAGAGAACATGGAATGAGCCACTCTCTGGTATCTTTCCATTCCCCTCTTGGCACCCCATCATATCCATGTGGCTCGTTTGAGAAGCTCGTGAGAGCACCATTCTAGAACCATGGTAGAGGACACTCTCAGTGCTGTTTGTTTGGCTGGCCCATTTTCCCTGACATTACCACTTACAGCCATTTCTCCACTTTGCACGGCTGCCCACTGCTGGCTTCACCTCCCCCCCCCCCCATACCTACTGGGGAAGAGCAGGGCTCTTGACTAGGATGGGATCAGAGTCCCTTCTCAGGAACAGTAGCCATCAAGAGGACAAAGCCTGATGGCTGGACCACTAACCTGTGAATTTGTGAGCCAGTTACAGATCTAGTCTTCAGATGGAAAAGAGGCGAGTTTCAAAGATGCAGAGACGAGTTGGGAGCACAGACAGAGCGTCTTTCCCTTTCTGCTTCTACCCTCCTGCCTCTGGCTCTTGTTTCTAGACACATCCCGTTTGTCATTTTATAATGAAATCCTTTTGTTTTTCTGGAGACTACCTACGGTTTCTGGGCTAGCAACAGAGGAGTCTGACTTTGAGCTTTGTGAGTTAGTAGCCTATCTTAACTGTTCTTTGAAGCCCTGGTGTTAGGTCCATTTTCCCTGTAGGCAAATTAATTTTGCTCAGCCCCGAAGCAACAGTTTATCTCTGTATCTATTTTCACAAGGTGAGAAAGAAGTATGGATCAGCACTACTGGGAGATAAACAGCCGAAAAGCAAATGTACTATACAGAGTGAGCATCTATTATCCTGGATCATGATCGATGGCTTGTTAGCTGACTGGGTTTTTTTTTTTTTTTCTTTTTTCTGCTTCCTGTCTGTGCAGTCTATAAACCTGAAGATGGGAAGAGAACAAATCTTGTACATAGAAGCAGTTGCTTTTCTTTATGTCTCCAGAACAATGCTAGCTAAGAAGACAGAAAGCCTTTGCTGATGTCAAATCAAATGGGAAGGAGAGTGAACGGGAGTGAGAGCAGAGTGGGGGTGGGGCTGGGGGTGGGGATGAGATAGCACAGCTACAGGGTCAAGGGACTTGCATGCTGTATCAATATTTCTGGGCATAGTAGGGCTGTGGTTCTCACTCTCTTCGTTTGCATTTCCTAAATGCAATGCAGGGTAGGGGAGCAGCCATGTGGCACATGTATACCTTTCCTAGGCAACTATAACAAAACACCACAAGCTAGGTGGTGTTAAAAGCAGGAAAAAAAATAGTCTTACCTCTCTAGAAGCCTGAAGTTCAAAAATTAAGATGTCTGTAAAGAGGAAGGGAAGAACTTGCCTTGCCTTTCCCTGGCTCCCTGTGGTCCAAGCCCATGACAGTCTCACAGTGTGTCTTCACATCTTCTGTCACTGGTCATATGGCTTGTATCAGATTTATTGGATTAAGGACTCAACTTGTTAGCCTATGATTTCACCTTAACTAATTATACCTGTACCGATCATATTTCCAAATGAGGTCACATTTTGAGATAATGTAGGTTTGCTTTAGGAATCCAACAAATCTTCTGGGGCTGGGGAATCATAATCATTTGAGCTTAACTTAAAGCAATGTGGGTGTCCCAAAGAGTTCAGGCAAATGCAGTGGTGCTGATGAATCTCAGAAAAATAATTGTTTTCAAGACAAGACTTCCCACAACAGACTGAGCTGGCCTGGAATTAACATGTAGGCCCCACTGACCTCAGCCATGACCCTCTAGTCTCAGCCTACCAAGGTCTGTGATGACAGGTATTCTATTTTGCTTCCTGTTGCTGTGATAAAACATTCTCACAAACAGCTAGGGGAGAAAGGCCTTATTTCAGCTTTCTGGCTACACTCCATCATGAACAAAAGCCAAGGCAGGAACTCAACCTAGGAACTTGAAGTAAAAACCATGGAGAAAGTTGTACTGGCTTGATCCCCCCAACCTCATATTCAGTTAGGTTTTGTATACAGCCCAGTGCCATTCTGTGCAAGGATAGCATGGCCTATATACTAAGCTGGGGCCTACATCAATTATCAGTCAAAGAAAAAGCCTCATAGACATGCCATAGGCCAGTCTGATGGAGGCAACTCCTCGGTTAATGTTTCCTCTTCCCAAGTGACTGTCTTGGAGGGAGAAGAACCCAGCAGTCATGTGAGATCTCCAGAAGAGCTAGGGCATGTGAAAACTACTACAGGTGGTCAGGGACAGGGGTTAGATGGGACTAGCCACTGAAGTTTAGGGCAGGTGGGAGGGACGGAGCAAAAACTATTGATAAGCGCATGCTTTTCCAGGCAGGAGATAGTAGTGCCCAACAATTGTGCCAAGAAGGCGAGTTGATAAGGAACAACTGTGTGTGTGTCTTTTATCCACGGAGTCAAGTTAACAATAAAAACTAACCTGTTTACCAGGTTAGAAATGTTGGTAAATTGAATGAGTAACTAGTAAAGACCATTCTGATGAGGAGCCACAGTTGAGAATTTCTCCCTAAGGAAACAATAGCCAGAGAGCAGCATGGGGTGTGGGGGTGGCGTTCTAAGGGGTTCTCTCAGCTCCATCTTATTGTAGTCAAGAGAATAAAATAGGATTGGTTAGTAGGACTTCAACAAAGGGAGATAGAGCTCAAGGAGGTCTATAACCCCAGGGTTGAGGCTGAAGAACCATTGAGAAATGGAGGAATCAATCCCACTGGATGACTTGAGTCTGTGTGGTCGGGCTTAAGGAACAGTGGATATAAAAGAGAATGAAGAATCAGACCCTGAGTTTATAAACGCCATTGGATTGCTAGGATTCCATTTGGCGCTCTGGCTGAGGAGGAGTTACAATCTTTCTGTTTCTACTTCTGTTACAGAGACCACATTTAAAATAAAGGATTCAACAAACAATGATTGACTGAGGGAACAAATGCCTGCACTAATTAGTCAGGACTGGCTGCCCAGCAAACGGGACTGAGTGTGTGTAATTAGATCCTACATGGGACCGGGCACACTGTACTGGCTAGTTTTGTGTGTCAACTTGACACGAGCTGAAGTTATCACAGAGAAAGGAGTTTCAGTTGAGAAGATGCCTCCATGAGATCCAGTGGTAAGTCATTTTCTCAATTAGTGATCAAGGGAGGAGGGCCCCTTGTGAGTGGTACCATCTGTGGGCTGGTAGCCTTGGGTTCTATAAGAAAGCAGGCTGAGCAAACCAGGAGAAGGAAGCAAGCCAGTAAACAGCATTCCTCCTTGGCCTCTGCATTAGATCCTGCTCCTTGACCTGCTTGAGTTCCAGTCCTGACTTCCTTTTGTGATGAACAGCAGCATGGAAGTGTAAGCTCAATAAACCCTTTCCTCCCCAACTTGCATCTTGGTCATGATGTTTGTGCAGGAATAGAAATCCTGACTAAGACATACACGCCTTTAATCCCAGCACTTGGGAGGCAGAGGCAGGTGGATTTCTGAGTTCGAGGCCAGCCTGGTCTACAGAATGAGTTCCAGGACAGCCAGGACTATACAGAGAAACCCTGTCTCAAAAAAACAAAACAAAACAAAAAACAAAAACCTATAGATCCTACATGGGGAGAGACAGAGGAACAGGAGCTGACATGTTCGATCTTAGCATCTCTGCCATCTCTGCCTGACATGGAGTAAGGAGGAACTCAAGATAGAGAGAAGAAGAGAGGAGTCTGGAGAGTGTTCTAACTGCTGCTGAGCTGGCTTTTGCTGATTAAGTTTCATTTGTGGTTTGTAATAAGTCAATAGGTATTCCATATTCAAATGTAGGAAAGTATTATCTCCTCAATCAAAAGATGAATTATCCTTGTCATTGTTTCTCCCCAATCTATAATTGGCTATATTGATTTCTTCTGTCTGGGAAGTATATCAGAACCAATGCATAATTACCATGAAGTTGTATTCCTGTTGTTTTTTGTTTTTTGTTTTTTTTTTGAGACAAGGTTTCTCTGTGTAGCCCTGGCTGTCCTGGAACTCACTCTGTAGACCAGGCTGGCCTCGAACTCAGAAATCCGCCTGTCTCTGCCTCCCGAGTGCTGGGATTAAAGGCGAGCACCACCACTGCCCAGCTAAAGTAATAGAAATATTCATGGGAAAGTTAAGTATTAAGTATTCCTGGGGGTGATCACCACCACTCTGTTGAGTACCTAGACTCCAATGGCTTCAGTCCCCTAACGGCAAACACAGAGGATTTGAGAAAGAAATTCTAACTTCTATTCACAAACCAGAAACAAAGTTTTAGAAGTCAGACTAGAGAGGGTTTTGGTTTGTTTTTTTTTTTTTATCATTATTAATATTCAAACTAGCTATCAACAAAGGAATCTCTATTGACTTGTAGAAATCTGATCATCCAGCCAGTACAAAAATGTTCCCAGGGATGGAGAGCTCATCTGTTTGCCAGGAAGTCAGCTTTGTTATTGGACAACTGCTGGAGAGCATTGGGATGAGCCCCCAGAACCTGTATTGTAATGTCAGCGATGTGTCATGTCATCAAACCACATCAATGCCTGACTGTGTTTCAGAATCAGATTAGTGTCTTCCAAAGTTATTTCAGCAAAGTAGCTGTAGATGAGAATATGATCTTACACAGAAGCAGGACATTCAGGAGAGAATAGAGAGCTGGAAAGACAGGTGGAGACTCTGAATTCAAGGAGTTCTCAAAGTGGCCAGCGGCCCAGTGATGAGGGTGAGTCCTGATCATGACTGGTGACTATAACTGTAGCTCACCACCCTCCAATGACCAACTCTGAAGACTAGGGAAGAGAGAGGTATTGTGAGATTTAAATGGTCCAGACCTGAGGCTGTACAGGGGCCGTTGTGAGCTTAATAGAGAGAAGCAAGAAGTAACGATATGGGGTGGACAGATTTCCGAGACCTGCTCAGTGTCCTCCAGCCCTCCTATGTGCACAGTAGCAAAGCACTTCCTGGTGCTTATGGTTTGTATACCATTGCTAAAGGAATACTGGCCTAAGGCCAGCAAGATGATTGGCAGGTAAAGACACTTGTCTTCAAGCCTGATGACCAATAAGGTAAGACATGTAGGCATTGTAAGGACTCAAGAAATGTTACTGATTTTATTTGCTTTGACTTCTATAAAACCACAATGGTTTGGGGGTGACCACTGCATCTAGTTTTGGAAATATTCACCTCCAGCTGTTTACTAAGGAATTCTGGAATTTTGATGGGGGCTTTGTCTTTTTCTATTTTCAGTGACTATAACAAAATACCTGAGACTGAGTAATTTGTAAAGAATAGAGACTTATGTGGTTCCAATTTCTAGGAAATCTAAGAGCGTGCTGCTGGTATCTGCTCCTTGCCTGTTGAGGGCCTGCTTGCCACATCATGGCAAGATAGCATCAGGATGCCAGGTTGGATTCTCCTCTTCTCCTCAAGCCACTGGTTTCATCATGGAGTCTCCACCCTCATGACTTCATCTACTCCTACCTGACTCCTAAGAGCCCCACCTTTGAACACCATTACTCTCTGGATTAGGAGGGTCACATTTCCAATACACAAATGTTTAGAGTTTCCGTAGCAGGGTTGGGGTTGGTTTTTAGGGCATGGTTTACCAAAGCCACTCCTTTCCCCATGCTGGAAACCGGGACAGGATCTCTCAATGTCTTGTCTTCTTTTCCATGGTTTCTCAAAACTTTACCTAGGTTGATGCTGAACCTATGTTGGCTCCTTGCTGGCAGGTCTGTCCAGGGCTGAGTGGGAGTCTTGTCGAAGCAGGAACTCACTTTATTAAACTAGGCCCTTGCTTATATAGAGAAGGCAAGGAGCTGGGCATTTAGGTATGGGAACAGATGACATAGGAGGCAGGGAAGGGTGTAAGGGGTAACTGACAGGGCCAGTAAGTTCATTTTATGTCAGCGGTAGCTAGGTAGGTAAGGGCTGGTGCAGGTCGTGCTGAGGTTTCCCCAGGCAGAAGCGAGAGAGACCGGTCTCAAAAAGTAAGCCAGGCTTAGGCTTTCCCACAAGGCCACAAAAACTCGAGCCAGGCTCAGGTTTGTCCTCAAGGCCCAAACCAGGGCCAAAATGGAGCCCAACAAACCTAGGCCCAAAGGTTCCCACAGTGCTCGAAGGAGTCATCCAAATAGGCGGGAGACACAGACAATGGGTAAATTCTTTCTCCTATGTTGCCCTTCATTTCACCTTTTGATGATATTTGTGTTATTCTTTTCAGTTGGAAGACCTCACTGGACAGAGATGTATGGTAGCAACAGACTGATTCATTACGCTGGCCAAAACCTCAATTTGAATACTCCAAAAATACAGCTCAACTGATTTAATAAAAAGAAAAAAAGAAGAAAAGAATGGGGTGGCCCATAAGACTTGGACATTCTCTGGTTGCAAGCAGAGAAGGCTCTGAGTTCTTAAAGATGCTGAGAGGATTCTGTCTCTCTGTCTTTGCTTAGTGTTGTAACTTGTTTTTGTGTTTCAAAGGCTCCCTGCCTTAGCCACACCATTTAACAAGAGGGGAAAAGTCTTTTTAATTTTTCAAATTATATTTATTTATTGAGTATATGTGTGTGGGTGTGCACATGCCACCATGCGTGTGCGAAGGTCAGAGGACAAGTTGCAAGTCTATTCTCTCCTTCCACCATGTCAGACCTGGGTATCATCATCAGGCCATCAGGGCTGGAGCCAGGCCATATCACCCACTCTAAGATTCTCCTTGCTGAAGATATTAGCAATGTCTTTGGGAATCGTTCTGTTGACCAGGCCAGGGCACATCCTACTCTAAATCAGTCTTTAGGAGATATGTGATCGTCATTAGTCAAGTTGGAAGTATGTGCCTCACTCAAGCGACCAGGCCTATGAATGTTTACGGTTGTTCTTCATAAGAGGATGATCCAGAGTTCTCTTAGAAGAATGTGGTTGGATACTGATCATTATAACACACCTAGTGACCCCTGCCCCTTATTCTGTAGTCTCTTTTAAGTGTCATTGTATTAGCTGTGTTCTTCCCCTATTCTCTGCTTCTACTGTAGCTGAATATTATATTTGACTTTTGTCTGAGTTGTTTGTAAGAGGCTTTCAAGTGGTCTCCCACATCCTGTTTTCTTTAACGCAATCCACAGGACACGGCTTATATGAAAGTCTATATTTAGCCAAGCTTACATACAGTATTCCTGTAAATCCCAGCATTCAGGAGGCTGAGGCAAGAGGATCCTGAGTTTGAGGCCAGCATCTTAGCAAGCCCAGGCATCCCCATTCCAAGTCTATAAGAAGATGCTGTACTGCTCTGTGTACCTGACTTTCCGTCCCTAACCCCACAGGTAACTCCCATAGAAAAATCTAGCATGTTCTTTCCAATGTGCTGCCTTCTGTAGAAGCAATCAGAGCAGGAAGAGAATCAGAGAAATACCATTCAGAGGAAGCATTGAAGCACTCTGTTTAATGGGTAAGGAACTAAATTAACTAGAACAATGAGAAAAAAACAACTAAGATTTACTGGGTGTCTTAATTAAGGTTTCAATTGCTGTGAAGAGATGCCATGACCACAGCAACTCTCTGTTAATACAATTTTTAAAGTGATAATTTTTCTTTATCCTGACTAGCTCTCAAATAAATGAAGCAGAGACCATAAGATTTACTCAGTCAAGCTTTACAGCACAATAGCTGAGCAGTTATTGATCTATTCTAATCCTCTAAATTAATCTGGCCACCTCCCAGCCAAAATCCCTGAGATCCTTGCATTTTAGTATTGATCTGGCTCTCTCTGCTCCAGGTGTGTTCTCATGGTGGCTCCTGGACCCTTTCCTCATGGCTGTCCCCTCTCTCCTATCCGATCTCTGGCTGGGATAAGAAGTCCAGCCCTATTCTCTCCTCTGCTCAGCCATTGGCTGTTCATCTTTTATTAACAAATCAGAGAATAAATGGGGGTGCAATGTTTACATAACACTGAGACTGGAGATTCTTAGTGTAAGCATTACAAATGCCATATCTGGATTGCAACAAGATGAGGGAACATGAAGATCATCATTTGACTAATACACGGGTAATCTTTATACAATGTCCAATAACTTTATCCCTACAACTCACATAAAGGACAATGTTTGACTGGGCCTGGTTTACAATTTCAGAGGTTTAGTCCATTATCATCATGGCAAGCACATGGCAGCATGCAGGCAGATATGGTGCTGGAGAAGGAGCTGAGAATTCTACAATTTGATCAGAAGGCAGCAGAAGACTGTGCCATACTGTGGCTTAAAGCCCACCTCCACAGGAACACATTTCCTCCAACAAGGCCAGACCCACTCCAACTAGGCCACATCTCCTAACGGTGCTACTCCCTATGGGCCAAGAACTCAAACACATGAGTCTATGGGGGCCATTCCTAGTCAAACCACCACACGAGTCTAGCTGATGGGAGCAATACAAAGTGGTAGCAGAACTAGACCACAAACACAAAGAGTTTACAGTATTGAAAAAGTAAGCATGTACCATTTATCCTAGGATGTAGGAGCTATATGAGGGATACCGTTCGTACATTTTATAGATAGCTTGTGGCTGGATCCCTGAAGCATGAAGTAGCATGCTGGAGATATTTGATCTGGCTCTTGAAGGACGGGCAAGATGCCTCTGGCTAAGAGGAAACAGGGATATGGGTGGGTCTGGCAAAATGAACAGCTCAACGCCATGGCTAGCTAGACAGGAGGTCAGAGAACAGGGAGTGATTCAGTAGCCTCTTTGTGCAGGATGGTCGGAAATAGACAATGACCTGAGTTTAGCCTGGATTCTGCCCGGTATTGATTAGTGTTGGAAGTTGAGGATGGTGGCAATGATGTAGTTATCTAAAAGAGAAGTGTAGCCTAAGGCCAACCAACCATTTTCTGTAGTCTGAAGGGTTGTCTTGTACATTTCTAGGAGAGCAAAGTCCTCAGACTTGTATGGCAAACCTCTTCTCCATTCCCCACCCCCACCCCTCAGTTAGAGCAGGGCTGGGGTTTTGTTTTCAGTAACAGAGAGTAGACTGGCACTGTTGTAACCAAGACTTATAATCCAGAACAAAGTTCAGCCCTTGGGCCTCTAAGACATTTTGGGATTTCCTCCTCACTAGCCCCCAACCAGGCTGGATTCATCTGCTGTTTTCTTGGGTAAGAGCAACAGGTCCAGGAGGCTGTGCATGGCCTTAGAGCACACAGGGGACAGAGTGGCATTGGTAGCACGGCCTGGCTGCATGCCCCGTGTGTGGTGTGATTCCCCAGCTGGCCTGAGGGTCAGCCAAGGGAGAATGTTTGTGGAACTGGACAGCAGCCTATGATCCTGATGATGGCTTCCTTTCTTCATTCTTTCTCTCTCTTCCCAAGCTGGGGCTGGGAGTTGGGTTTGCCTCTGGCCAGGAGTTTTCTTTTTATTTTTTTATTTTTTTCAAGGATCCGCCTTCCTTCCTACCCCTCTGAAAAGGAAGGGATGGGTTTCTTGGTTGTATTTCTGATGATTTCTGAAAGGCCCTCGATTCTGCTGCTTTAATGTTTTGTGCAACATGAGACTGTGTGTGTGTGTGTGTGTGTGTGTGTATTTATATATATATCAGGACTTTGTTCTCAGGGGCCCTGGGAAACAAACACACCCTTCCCAGGGGTCCCTGGTAAGGGGATGTAAGAGATGATGGTGTGAGCCATGTTTGTGCAAGGTGGACAGTCTAGGAAACTTCCCATTTCCATGAGGCCTGCCTATTAGGGTGAAGTCACAGATGCCTTGCCCAGCTCCAGACTAGATTATAAGGTACAGGATGACTCCATTTTGGAAGACTGTGTCTTACTCCTTGCCAATATATCAACCAAAGCCTGCCTCCTTGGTCCCTATGTTCTGTTGCTAGTGGTATGGTTAGGGCTGGAGCTTAATCTCTACTCCAAAATGCAGGTGCCTCTAATCCAGTCACCAGAGGAGCTGATGTTGATCTGTCAGTTTCAAGCACTCCTGGGCTTTTGCTGTGATTCACTAGAGAACATCAAAGTCTCCCTTGTGAGGGTGGTTCACCCTAACTCTTCAAGTATACCCTGAAAAGCAAGAGAGTACCTGTGAGAATCAGATAGATCTAGATGAAATTTCCAGTGTCCTTCAGGACTGGCAAGCCTGTCATCAGAGCACCAGTGTCTGTCCCTGTTACATAGGAGACACCCCATACTCACTTCATACTGATGTTTAGTGGACCAGACAAGGCGATGTCTGGGCAAGTTTAGCCTAGAGCATGGTGCAAGCCACTCAATGGGATGCTATGAAGATGTCGATGTTGCCATGACTATTTGCCACTGACTAATCAGTTGTGGGAAATGGTCCCAAGGTAGAACCCTAAATGTTCCCCGCTGCAGTTGCTCCCACAAACACTCCAGGCAAGCTGTTAAACAACAGCCTTTACACAGGGGCTAATTTAACACGGTATTAATTCTAGGGTGCAGCTGGGCCATCACCTCATCTGGGTGACTTCCCACTTACAACTGGCATACTGCCCTGCAGAGGCAGCCTTCTCGGTGACTTCCAGATTGACCTCGGGAGGGCGGTTGCAGCTCAGCTATCAAAGGGTTGTTAATTTTACACACATACCACATTAACACTCCAGTTAACTGGTCTCATTAGCTTTTCTGCTGATAGCTAGCTTTAAAATTATCACTGTGGCTACGGATCCCCTGCAGACAGGAGCTTTCATTATTTGGGGTGGGTAGGAAGATAGCAACCTCACTCACCCATTAATCTAGAACAGCTGCTATTTGGGTGTTTGTTTGTGGTTCACTTGGCCAGTTAGATTGGACAAGTGGTATGCTGGAAACCTGCACTTTACTGAGCAGCTGGGACAAGTGCAAAGCAGGAAGAAAATAAAAGAAGAGACCTGGGTACATGATGAAAAGAACGGGGTGCTGTGGCCACAAGAAGGCAGCAATGCACTCAGTCCAAAGGATCAGTGCTGCTGAGTGTGTGGACATCTGTGCCTTACACTCAGCCAGCTGGATCCCCCAAAGAAGGTTCAGACAGAAAGGGGGACCAGCACCTCTTACAAAAATGCCAAGGCCATTTATTAAAGTCTATCCTTGGGTATGGCTCAATCACAGCTCAAGAATGCTGAGGTTTGTCGTTGTTTTGGGTTGGTTGGTTTTCTTTCTCTCTTTCTGGGACTCAAAAGTTGACTTTTTAGGAATATTTTTTAAAATAAAAATGACCTCCCCTGTTTTCATGATGGAAGCAGTGCCTGATAGGGATACTGATCAAATTTCAAAAAGAACAAGGAGCTCTTGTGTATTCTTTTGCCAGCAGAGGTGGTGGTAGAGGGTTCTGTTTAGCACTGTTTCTCTGGCCCACGCTGCTGTCTGCTCCAGGAGCAGCGGCTAGGCTGTCTGAGTGTTCTTATCCCTTTCCTTTGGGCTGATGCTCAGTGAAAAGGGATCATCTCCTGCTGATGGGACAACTTTGCAGGGGACCGAGGACACAAGATCATTTGTCACAATCAGGCTTCCTGTCAGAAATCAAGGAGATAGAATATCATTGTGCAACATCCTTACAGTGTCCTTGACAGCCATCATCCATAAAACGAAAACCCTTGGCTGATCATCCGGCCACCGTGTGGGTGGGTAACTGCGCAAACTGTGTGAGTCTCCCCAGAAACCATTAACAGTAAACCTCGGCTGTGGAGACTTTCAGAGGGGAGCCTCCAAGTGCCGCATGATTGCAGAGGCAGTGTCCAACATGGAGTATCATTCAGTACCCATCTCTCACATTGGGCTGGGTTGTAGGCTCCATGCGTTCAGGTCTGTCCATCACACAGGGTAAGCTCAGGACCCTGTGGGCACCAGTGTGTGTTTGCTAATGAAAGAAGTGGTGGAGTTACACATGGCCACAGGGAAGAGCTTTCATCTGAACCGTCCTATTGTGTCTCTGTGCATAAAATGAAAAACATTTTTTATGTATGACTAAGCAATACAAATGAGCACTGGGCATTTTACCAAGAGAGAAAGAAGATGCTGAGAGACTCAGGAAAATGGAAAGACCCAAAGACCAACCCCTAAACAGATTGTCATGAGTTTGTTTTTCTTTTTCTATTTGTCTCTATTCTTTAAAAAAAAAAACCGTTTTAACACACATAAATTAGAAATGATCTTTATTAAAGTCATCAACAGAGCTTAAATTCTTTGAACACCCCTACACGTCCTCATTGCAACAGCTCAGCAAACAATGTCACCTCCTTTGTAGGCTCCATTTCATCACCCTCAGCCACCCTATTTACATGACCTCCTTTCTTCTCAGGGATATAATTTGTATTTCAGTTTGAAGAACCAGACAACAAAGGAGAAAGAAAAACTCCACAAAGCTCTGGGCTATCTGGAGGCTGATTGTCTCCTGGGGAGCACATCTCTGTGGGGAGGGAAAGAGAGACTGTGCTGAATGGGGGTGGCCTATGGTCAACATTAAATAGATGTCACTTTCCCAGAGTGGTCCAGGACCAAGTGACTTCCTCTACTGAGAAGATGCTGCTCTGTGATTCTGAGATGAACTGAGTTTCCTCAAGGCTTCAAGGCTCCTTCCATTACTGTCTCCTCTACAGGGAGGAATCCCATGGCTGGGCTTTACCTGGGGATGCTAAGAACTCAGAAGCAGTGAGCAAAGGTGAGGATGTGGGGAAAGGAGAGAGGAATATCCCAAGGAAGGCTAGTAGACATGTTTGATGTGTTCTCCTCAATGGCTTGCATCTTATCTTATTTTTGAGGTAAGGTCTCTTGGTGAACCTGGAGCTCACTGATTTGGCTACTCCGGCTATCTAGCAAGCCCCCAAGGATCCTTCTGTCTCTGCCTCTCTAGAGTTGGGATTTTTGTATTTTTATTTTTTTAACACAGGTTCTGGGATATCAAACTAGGATCCTCATATTTGTGTGGCAAGCACTTTGTCAAAAGAGCCGCCTTCCCAGTAGCACAGGGTAGTTCTATGTTAACCTGAGGCAAGCTAGAGTCATCTCCAAGGAGGAAACCTCAATTAAGAAAATGCCTCCCTAAGACCAGGCTGTAGACAGGATAGGAACATTTTCTTAATTAGCAATTGATGTGGGAGAGTCAAGCCAATGTGGGTAGTACCATGCCTGGGCTGATGGTATTGGGTTCTATAAGAAAGCAGGCTGAGCAAGCCATGAGGAGCAAGCCAATGAGCAGCATTCCTCCATGGCCAAAAAAAAAAAACCAAAAAAACAAACCCAAAAACCTCTTTCCTCTCTAAGTATTGCAGTAACAATAATTCTAAGATACCAACTCTCATGAATAATTATTTTACTGTTCAAAAACCCTGATGTGTTTATAAAAAGAGAGAAGGGGATTTGTTTTATGGAGGTGTGGTGAGGTGTGGGGGAGGGGGTGCCTTGGCGGACCCAAGCCCAGGCATCCCTTCCCCCTGAGGGACCAGCCACACGGTGGTATAGTATAGAAATAGAGTTTATTCAGGGCATGGGGAGGGGAGTTAAGAGGGTAGTAGAGGCAGAGAAAGGCAGAGAAAGAAAGGAGAGGAGTAGAGAAGTCAAACAGTAGAAGAATAGAGGCCAGCCATGAGCACATGGAGAGAGAGGGGCGAAGGGAATGAGGAGAGAGGGGGAAGAGGTGAGGGGACAGAGTGGGAGCAAGAAAGGAAGAACAAGAGAGAGAGAGGTGGGGCCAAGCAGCTCCTTTTATATTGGGTCAGGCCTACCTAGCTGTTACTAGGTAAGTGTGGGGTGGAGTTTAGACAGAATAATAACAAACCCTCTCTTCACTGAAGCATCCAGCACAGGGCCTGCATGGGTCTGCACCAGGTCCTCTGTGAATAGCTTTCAGGTTTTCTATGGGACTCCTGAATATGTGAATGAATGGGTCTCTAATTCTTGTGCTTTCTCTTAGGGCTCTTTCTCTTCAGTTGATTCACCTTGTCCAACTTCAATGTGACAATTGTTGTTTTATCTTATTAGGTTTTATTTTCTTATATTTTGTTGTTATCTATTAGAAGCTTGTCCTTTTCTAATGAAAGATGGGAAGAAAGGGGATTCAGATGGGAGAGGAGGTAAGGAGTAACTGGGAGGAGTAGAGGGAGGGGAAGCTGTATCAGGATATAGTGTATGAGAAAAGTAGTCATTTTTAATAAAAGGAAAAATAGAATTAAAATTAAAAGAGAAAGAAAGGAAAGGAAAGGGAAGGAAGGGAAATCCTTTCTTACTCCCAGTGATCGGATAAATCTGTAGCTATAATATACAATGCTAGGAAAGACCTCACTGTGGTTTTGACAAGACTGTGACATGTATCCACCACCATAGCATTATACAAATACTATATCAGCCCCCAAATCTCTGTGCTCTGCTCCTTTATGCCTCACCTCTCCCCTTCCTTCCCCCACTAGCCCAGTTCACCTCTGATTTTTTAAATTTATTAATTTATTCACTTCACATCACATAAGTCCCCCTCGCCTCCCACTACTCCTTCACACAGATCCTTCCCCCTTTCTCCCTCCCCTTCTCCTCTGAGAAGGGGGAGCCCTACCCATGTCCCATACCACCCCCCCAGCATATCAAGTCACTGCAGGACTAGGCAATCTTCTCCCACTGAGGCCAAAGAAGGGAGTCCATTAGAGGAATGGGATCCACTGGCAGGCAAGCAACACATTCAGAGACAGCCCCCACTTCAGATGTTGGAGGACCCACATGAAGACCAAACTACAGACCTGCTACATGAGTGCAGGGGGCCTCGGTTAGCCTGTGCTCTCTCTTTGGTTGGTGACTCAGTCCCTGGGAGCCTTCAAGGGTCCAGATTAGTTGTCTCTGTTGGTCTTCCTGTAGAGTTCCTGTAACCCAGACCCAAAAAGACATACATGGTATGTACTCCCTTATTAGTGGACATTAGACATACAGCACAGGATAACCAGGCTATAATCCCCAAACCCAAAGAGGCCAAATAATAAGGTAACCCCAAGGGAGGAAGGGGAAATAAAATAGATATCAGAAATGGATGGCGGGAACTGGGTAGGAGAAGGGAAGGGAGGAGATTGGGTGGGTTGGGGGTGGGGATCAGGAGTAGGGGGAGCCAGGGAAAGAATGGAAACCTCATGGTGGGTGGGGCAATCTCTGGAATATGCCAGAGCAGTGGGATGGGGAGAGGCCCTAGGGCAATTATAGCTGAGACTTCTGGCACTGGGAGTATGGATCCTGAAGTGGCCACTTCCTTTAGCCAGGCAGAACTCTCAGTAGAAGGATAAGTACAGCAACCCACCCAAAAAAACCTTCCATCTAAACTGTGTCCTTCCTACAAGATGTACAGGGTCAAAGATAGAGCAGAGACAGAGAATGGCCAATCAATGACTGGCCCAAACTGAGACCCATCATATGGGCAAGAGCCAATCCCTGACACTATCAATGATACACTGTTATGCTTGTAGACAGGTGACTAGTATACCTGTCCTCTGAGAGGCTCCACCCAGCAGCCAATGGAAAGAGATATAGAGACCCACAGCCAGACATTAGGTAGAGCTCAGGGAGTCTTATGGAAGAGCTGGGGGAAGGATTGAGGCACCTCTGACCTTTTATGGTCTCCCTACTTCAGCTTTTCCCAATGTGCCATGCAGTTGGAATCACCCAGTAGTCTCTGGGCTTCTTCTCTTAGTCATAGGATAGCTCATTTGTCTTTAGCATTGACTGCTTCCTTGGATGCACACACCACGGCTCATGTATTCACACCATGAAAGGCATTAGGGTTGTTCCCAAAAGTTCTGGCAATTGTGAATAAGGTTGCTATGAAAATTCATGTACAGGTTTCTATGGGGATGCAAGTTTTCAGTTCTTAGATACATGACCTGGATCATCCGTCTATCAAGGTTATGTCATTTCAGATCCCTTGCAGCATCAAATGAAAGGCCCCACTTCTCTCCACTCAACATTCTTTGCCACATTTGTTGCTGCCTGTTTGGAGTTTGAGCATTT
This sequence comes from Rhynchomys soricoides, assembly GCA_019843965.1. NCBI lineage: Eukaryota > Metazoa > Chordata > Mammalia > Rodentia > Muridae > Rhynchomys > Rhynchomys soricoides. Next base: position 2,290,821 of record JADRCH010000132.1, on the reverse strand, counting down.
TAATAGCATCTTAGTGCTAACTCACTTTTCTTTCTTCTTTACACCCCCCCCCGATTCTTCCCTGAGTGGGGGCTTCTCCCTTTATTCCTCATGACGTGATGAGTTCTGATCAGGAAGTCTGAGATGTGTCCTTCCTGACAGGAGGGAGCCGTGGACAGAAACCAGGTGTTCATCTCTTTCCCTGGTCCACACCAAGGGAGTGAACAGCCTCATCTGCAGATGGGACAGTTTCCTGCAGAATTGACTTAATTGGCAGCAAGGTGGGGATGGAGACGTCAGGTGAGCTCTCCATGCCTTGTGGCTTAACATAGTCATAACTCACAAGGGAGAAAAGATTCTCTGACCCTCAGAAGACTTCACGGGAGAAGCCAGGCCGGGGGGGGGGGGGGAGGCTGGAAGCTATGCAGGGGGCTCTTCTGAATCTGCTGTTAAGCTGAGGAATGGCCTCTTCTGAATTGGGTTCTAGACTACTTTATACTGTTGCTTGGTTATGCTCTGAGGTTGTTGTCTAGGGGCTCACATGTTGTTAGAGATGAAGTTGCCATTGTGGGACCCTGAGAGGTGGTAGAACCTTTAAAAGGTAGAGCCTCGGGGTAGACTCTTACGTGAAGGGATTAACATATCTCCTACAGAACTCTTGAGGTCTCACAAGAAAAAGGCTTTTTAAGGTAATGAACCTGACCCCTGACTTATTCTCTGGCTTCTTGTCTAGTGACATGATGTCTTTTTCTCATGTGTTCTTGTCATGATGCTACTTGTCATTAGACTCTTACCAGAAGCTGAACCAACGAGTTGCTAATACTGTATCTGATCACCTCAAAATCTGTGAGCTAAATAAACCTTTTTGATTTGTAAAGTCCACCTGTGTCAGCTATTTTGTTACAGTATCAAGTTGGTAATATGAATTATTCTGTTATGGTATCAAATCAGCAATACAAATTAACACATTTTCTCTGGCAACCTTGTAGAATGTGGATATGGAACAAAGAGAGGAATGCAAAAAGAGGGGCCAGTCAAGAAATGAACACAGAATTATACAAGGAAACTAAGGCCTGAAGTAGCTCAAGGAAGAAAGCTTAGAGAGTAGAGCTTGATCCGAAGATTGTGGCTAGGAAATTGCAGAACTGAGATTCCATGGCCAGCTCTGATGGGGTTAATTAGAAGTAATAATCCCTGATGAGTGCTGAGAGACGGGTTAACAAGAAAAGTGCTCACTGCCTAAGTATTAGGATTTGAGTTTGGATCCCTAGCACTGACATAGAAGTTGGGTGTGGTGGCTGTCTGGAAGGCCAGTGCTGAGGGAGCAAAGACAATGGGTCCCTGGAGCTTATCGATCACTGACAGGTCATTCTATCTAAAGGAACAAGCTCCAGGCTTAGTGAGAGATCCTGTCTCAAAAATATGGTGCAGACGGGCTTGGGAGATGGCTCAATAGGCAGAGGCTCCTGCTGTAAAAGCCAGATGACCCGAGTTCAAATTCCCAACTCCACTGTAAAAAACAGGCATAGCCAGATGTACAGATAACCTCAGCCTTGGGAGGCAGAGACAGAGGACTCCTGGGAGCTCCCTGGCCAGCCGCAAGCCAAGCTGTAACAGAAATCCTCAGGTTCAGTAAAAGATTCTGTATCAAACAATAAGGTGGGAGAGGGTGTTAGAGAAAGACTCCAACTAACAGACTACTCTGGTTTGTACCTGCACACATACAACTACAGCTACCTACATACACACACTCACTCACTCTCAGCACACATACAAACAACAGCCTCTTCGGGTGAGTACTGGTGTTCTGACCCATGGTAGCTGAAGCCATTAAAGAGAGAAAATAAAAGGGAAAATATCCAAAACCAGAGTATGTGAAGCAATTATACCTTGAGTGTGAGCCATGCTGACTTCTGTCTGCAGCTCTGGGGGTGGGTGGGGTGGGGTGGGGTGGGCTGCAGTGTTGCTGAGCAGACTACGAATGTGCAGGGGTCTTCAGTGCGGCAGAAATGCAGGTCTCAGAGAGTGAGAGCCAGAGCCTTCAGTATAGGAGGTGAGCACCACCATTGTGCTAGATGCCATGGGAAACTGAAGTCAGCTGGCCGGAAGGAAACCCTATGGCATAATGTGGATGTTTGCTTAAGAAGATGGCAAAAGAGAAAAAGCTGTGGGCAAAGAAACACAGCAGTGGCCAGAGATGAAGGAGAGAGATGCCACAGACTGAATAAGAAATAATCAAATGTCAAGCTCAGCCTGGGGCACTCTCTGGCTCTCACCAATGGGAGGAGTTGCTTTTGAGTTGAGTTGTGGGGTCAGAAGGCAGTAGGAGTCCCCAAGTGAGTTTAAGAGAGAGGAGGTCATGACCCCATGTATGGGTGCTATATTCAAGACTCTTGGCTGAGAGGTAAAGGAGAGGTCAGGAGAGATTTGCATGTGTACAGCTGGGGCTTGATGTATTTATAGACTCAGAGTAAGTAACGAGCCGATCAGAAGCTAGGGAACAATCTATTGAAGAGAGGATTGTGGGTGAAGCAAGATTCCAATAATCAAAGTAGATAAGGAACGAAAAGATAGCTGCCATAGGGTGAAGGTGGTGTGTGTCAGAGTAGGGTGAGGAGGAGAACAGGAGAGATCTCCAACAAGACAGAAGGACATTAATAAACGAGACAGAAGTTTCCAGATTATTGATGCTGATTTTAATGGAGGCTGAAAGTCATGCCAGTGGCCTCAATTTTTTTGGCAAAATGGGAGAACAGAGCATATGCTGAGAGAAGACTAGAGCTAACGATGACATGTCACAATGATTAGGCAGAACTGAAGATGTCAATCAAGAGGTGATAGTCTGGGACTGCAGAAGACACAGGTTCAGTTACCAGCATTCGCATGGTGGCTCATGACCAACCATAACTCCAGGTCCAGGGTACTAGATGTTCTTTTCTGACCTCCGTGGGTACCAGCCATGTATATGATGGACATAGGCAAAACATATATATATCTTTCAAAAAGAAGTGTCAGTCTGTGCTCTATGCTCTACTTAAAGAGCAAGAAGCCAGGCAGGTGATACAGCCTGTGTGGAAAGTGGGAAGAGTGGGGAAGGGGTGTGCTATGGAGCTCTCCCCGAGGCAAGCAGGCCCCCAGAGCAGTGGAAAGCTCGGGGATCACCAGCAGAGACAGCTCCCAGGCAAGTTCCCCAATAGCTTTCATTTGACACTTTTAAACAGTAAAGCTACTCTTGGACAGTTTAGGGAATGTTCCCACGGACATATTTCATTTTGTCTTTGTAGTGCAGTTGTGAGGCATGGATTATTCTTTCTCTTTTCTGCAGAGAGACACACTGTAACTAAAGGTCAGACAAGTCACAGGGGCAGGATGGATCCCTAGGTATTGGGTAGCCAGGCTTCTCACAGATTGCATTTGATAGTTAAAGATACTAAGGATGGAAGATGACATTAAATACGCTCCAGGGGTTAACTTTTCTGGGACGGTGGAATGAACCCCCCATTTCTACCAGTGCCCATAAACACAGTGCAGCCTCCGAGCTGAGTTCACAGTCCATGCTCTGACTTTCGCCCTCCAATCCACCCCCACACCCCATGCTCGGCCACACCTCAATGCTTCTGCACCTGCTATCCTTCTGCCTGGAAAAGCCTCTCCTTGCCTGTCCCCTGGCTAGCTCCTACATATTCAGATCTCACTAGCCACCTTCCTGCAGGCTGAGCTGACTGCCCTACTTTATGTTTTGATCCCTGCCCAGGCCCACCATCAATTCTAGCACAATAGTATTGCTGTTCTTACCCTGTCTCTCTCGACAGACCAAGAGCTCCTTGTGGGCGGGCACCGAGCCTTGTGTCTTTTTATATCTCTTGGTAAACAGACTGGTACAGTGCTCGGTGGGTAAGTCACCTGTAATGAGGGAGGGGATCTGCTCCTGTCTCTCAGTGGAAAGCAGCCAAAAGCATCAGCCAGCTGTCTTCAAGCCATGCCTCACCTCGTCTTCACCGTTCTTTAACTGAGATGACAAGATGTGACAGAAGCATTGAGAGACAGATAATTAGCAAAGCTTTCTCCCTTTCCAGAGGCTTGCCTCCCTGTTCACCTTTTAACATGTAGTATTTTAATATATACAGAACTTGACTGTTTTCCCTTGCTCCAGTAGTACTCTGGGCCTGGGTGATTGCATGGATCCTGGTTCCCCTGCTTTCCTCTCCCAGGGTACAGGGTGGTCCCTGTACTTGGATCTTGAGCCACAGTGACCCCATTACAGTGCCTATCAGATCACCTGCCTCTTTCACCTGCAGCAAGCTCCATCTCATCCCATCTGAAAGCCATAAATCCTCTCATATCTGGCCAGGGCTCTGCACAGCTGGCTCCTGTCACCTCTGACCCCACCTCTCTGCAGCTACATGGCTTTGGTTCGTAAGGCACCGGCCAGCTCACACCCATCTCTGACACCCTCTCACCAGATTCCCCGCCCAATTTCCTGCTGCTCTCTGCCTCTCTCAGCTCTCGCTCAGTAGCTCTTTCTTGGTGGACAACCCTGGTCATCCTTTCAAACCTTACTGCTTCCTACGACAGCCTTGGATACATCCTATCCATTTTTGGCTTTGCTTCCTACTTGGTACTAGATCGGCACGTGTTCCCCCCTGGTGTCTTGCCTGTCTTCTGCTTGTTGCAGGAGGGCAGTGATTCAGATCCCTTTGGCTTTTTTCTATGCCCCTGATACCTCAGAACAGTATGTGTGCCATAGAGTAGACACCCAGTGGACTTTTGTTGATTGGGTCCAAAGTTCAAGCTGAGCGTCTTATTTCCTGGTTACAATGCATGCATCTCAATTTCTTTCATAGGTATTTGTTCTGTTTAAACCCACTATATCGTGTATACAATATATATTCCAGTACACACGGAAGGGTGGAGAGCTTATACCCTAGGCCTGTTGATTAACACAAAGCAATGGTCTTTGTAGCTCAGCAGCATCTGGACCCTGACTTGCGCCCACCTCCCCGACTGCTGTGTATCCTTTTCCCTGCCCTCTCCTTCCCTGATTGCCTTATCTTAGGACAACATTATCACTCCCGGAGAAATCCTTCCTCCTCACTGCTTCTGCTAATTAATCCTGGTTTTTTAATCGTCAGGGGATGGATGTGGGGGATGAAGTCAGACCACCATACATCATTTTAGGGAAGAAAAGGCTTGACATTTTCATTGGCAAATCAATCCTGAAGCTCTGGGACTAGAGAAGACCCCAGAGGTCAGCCCATCCATCTTCACACCTCTAAGCAGTTCTGTTTCGAAAATCATCCCCTAAACCGACTGGCTTTTTCTCTGGCTGTTCTCTAAGGGAGCTACCCTCTTAACCTCTCTTGATGGGCCACTTTAGTGTTTTAGTGGAAAATGTAAAATTATTATTAAAGCAGCATCAGTGCTGTAGGCCAGAGAATTGGAGCACAGATGATCAGCTAGCAGCCTTAGGTAGAAGCCACAGCTTGGAGATGAGGCCAAGCTGGGATTGAATTTTGAACTGACCACTGGCTAGCTAACTCAGTGACCCTGTGTAAATAAATTAGCCTTAAAAACAATCCTCAAAGTAAGAAAAATATAAATGCAAAGTAAATTGTAAGTACTTAATTTAAAAATTATTCCCTTTAAAAATTTTAGGGGTGTGTGTGTGTGTGTGTGTGTGTGAGAGAGAGAGAGAGAGAGAGAGAGAGAGAGAGGATAACTTGTAGGAGTTGGTCCTCATCTTCCATGATGTGGGTACTGGAGAATCAAACTCAGACTGTCTGGCTTAGCGGCAGGCACGCACCTTTACCCACTGGGTCATTTCTTTGACTCCTTAGGTCTTTATCAACACATTGATAGATAGGAAATATTAAGTGCATTGACTCAATAAGCACACAAATACACAATCAATCAATGTTTCCTCTTGCTCTTTCTTCCTCACCCAGATGTGTTTCCTGAACAATAAGGCTCTAAGTCTGTGTGGGTCTCAACCTTCCTAATGCTGTGACCCTTTAATACAGTTCTTCATGTTGTGGTGATCCCCAACCATGAAATTGTTTTTGTTGCTACTTCATAACTGTAACTTTGCTACTGCTGTGAATTGTAATGTAAATATTTGTGTATTTCAATGGTCTTAAGTGACCCTTGTGAAAGGGTTATTCAACCCACGAAGGAGTTGGGACTCACAAGTTGAGAACTGCTGCTGTAAGCCTTCCTGATAGAACTTTCAAGTTCAAGAAAATCTGTCAGCTTCATGATATCTGTCTTAGTCAGGGCTTCTATTTCTGCACAAACATCATGACAAAGAAGCAAATTGGGGGAAAGGGGGAGGGTTTATTGAGCTTACACTTCCATGCTGCTGTTCATCACAAAAGGAAGTCAGGACTAGAACTCAAGCAGGCCAGAATCAGGAGCTGATGCAGAGGCCATGGAGGGATATTAACTTACTGGCTTGCTTGCTTCTCCTGGCTTGCTCATCCTGCTTTCTTATAGAACCCAAGACTACCAGCCCACAGATGATGCCACCCACAAGGGGCCCTCTCCCCTTGATCACTAATTGAGAAAATGCCTTACAGCTGGATCTCATGGAGGCATTTTTCTCAACTGAAACTCCTTTCTCTGTGATAATTCCAGCTTGTGTTGACACAAAACCAGCTAGTACAATATCCTAACCTCTGCACAGGCCACCCTCAACCTGAATATCATTACAGTCAACTTAGAAAACAGACATGCATTATGAAGACTGTATTCCAATAACAACTACAGATGTATCAGGTATGTGGATGTGAGCACTTGAGTTTTTGGAATCTTCATGCCTTCATCTGTAAAATGGATTGATAATATCTCCTTCACTGTAGGACATCTTGCATTGGTTAAATGAGATTATGGACTTGGCATATAGCCTGGGAATGGTGTGTGCTTAATAAATGATGATTACACTAATAGGTGACGTGTATTGTCTATTCTGTCTATGTCAGGCATTAAGAAGTGCCTTCTCTATTAACTCATTCCTGGTAAATGGTTATCACATCCATTCAAGGTTATTGCTTCCATTATTGTTACCATTATTACATTTTAAAGACCCAGGAAGGAAGGTGACAATGAGCTCTTTCCTCTCATGTATCTATTCATGGGTTGTTAAAGTCAGCAAGTTGCACCGGAATGCAAATGACTGGTGCCAAGTCAAGGAGGAAAGGCAAGGCAGGGCTCAGAGAGGGGCAACTGGAAAGAGGAGTCAGCCTGTTGCCCTCGGGTGTCATGGCTGTTCCTAGCTGCATGGTGGCTGGATGCCCCAGTCCCTTTCTCAAGCATATGGGTGGTGACTGGACCAAGAGATGGGTGACAGGGAGAGGGCATACTGCTTTCATGGCAGTGCTGCTTGGTATCTGTGGCTGCTGAATCTACATCTTTCCAGAACTGGGAGGGAGAGAAGGGAAGATCGTATTTTTATTGTAGGAAGAAAAAAAAAGCTAACCAAACAAAAACATCAAGAAAAACTGACCTAGCCTGTTAAGAAGCTTGATTTGAGCAAAACAGTGAAGACCGTTGGCAGAGCAAGCTGCTCACCTCATGTTGGCCAGAGCACAAAGACAGAGGAAGACTGGACTCCCAGGGTGCACTGAAAAGCAAGCCTCCAAAGGCTTAACTTCCTCCTATCTCCAATCAGTTCCCCTATTCATACTATGTCAGAGGCTGGAGACCAAGTCCTTAACACAAGGCTGGGGCTGGGGGACCGGATATAGGCAACGTTTATCCAAACAACAACAATGGTGTTGCAAAGGTGCTCTGAAATTAGTTTCCATTATGATTTTTAAACTAGAAACAAGTTACAATCATTTAACTTCAAAAGAAAGTGGAACAAAGGGAATTTTTGGAAACTATACAATTCACCATGAAAGAGAAAAGCTGCTACATATTATCAATGCATCTAGTCACTGAGCATCCAGATGGTTCTTAATGCAAGGGAATCTGAGGTGTAACATTTTCTGTAGGAAAAATGGTTAGGGACCATTTAGAAAGAACAGAGTGCATCGAATGACCAGTTCAGTGTACCAAACTTGAAATGTCCTTCCAAATGGCTGCACTCCCAATTTAATTTGATAACGTATTAGTTTGTAATTTGTTAAGTGGGCAGGTTGGAGCTTCTCTGAGCATATTCGAATGGGTTTCTGAAGTACACGGGAAGGCTAGCAGAAGGAATAGAGTCACGTTTCTTAGGAAGAGCCTTCTACTCTGACCAAGCACCCCATAATTGTTCTCTTTGATTCTTTCCATCCTCGGAGAGACCCCACATGTATATGTGTGCAGACACTAGTGGAGAGCAGCAGTCAACACTGGGTGGTGTGTGTGTGTGTGTGTGTGTGTGTGTGTGTGCACATGTGTGTGTGCACATGTGTGTGTGCATGAGTGTGCGTGTGTATATTTAGATAGGTAGGTAGGTAGGTAGTATACATTTGTGTGGACCTATGGAGGACAGTGGTCAACATTGGATGTCATTCCTTGGGACAAAGTCCATCTTGTTTTGTGAAACAGGCTCTGTCATCTTTACTTTGGCACATTGCATTTTCTGATTTGACTGGGTTGGCTGGACAGCCAGCTCCAGGCATCTCCTTGTCTCTGCTGCCTCTGCGGCACTGGGATTACAAACATGTGCCACCATGGCCAACTCTTTTATGTGGCTACTGGGAATCAAACAAACCCTTTGCCCACTGAGCCGCTTGCCCAATCCTGGAGCCTCTGCCTTTCTCTGGTGATTTCTCCTCTCTACTTCCCTCTGCTGTTAACTCCTTTTCCTCTAGGCTCTGAATCACCTCTCAAAGGAGGATTTTCCTGAACACCACTCCATGTCGCAAGCTTTCCCACAACTATTCTAGCTGCTCTGAGCTAGTCTAAGTGATTGTAGGGAAGTCTTACAGAACTCACACATGTCTCATCTCTCACAACAGCTTCAGGATCTAGCTGAGTCAAAGGCTTAATACCTATTGGTTTGCTAAATTTGCCCTAAAATACCTCTGCTTCCGTTTCCATTTATCTCAAAGGTGTTGCCTTAGTCAGGGTTTCTATTGCTGGGATTAAACACCATGACTAAAAAGTGAGTTGTCAGAACGGGTTATTGGGCTTACACCTCGACACTGTAGTCTATCACTAAAGAAAGCCAGGGCAGAAACTCAAAAAGAGCAGGACCCCAGTGGTGGGAATGGATGCAGAGGCCATGGAGGGGTGCTGCTTACTGGCTTGCTCAGCCTGCTTTCTTATAGAACCCAAGACCACCAGTCCAGGGATGGTATCACCCTCTATCTCTAATTAAGAAAATGCCCTACAGCTGAATCTTAAGGGGGCATTTTCTCAATTGCAGTTCCCTCCTTTCACATAACTCTAGCTTGTATCAAGTAGACATAAGACCACCAGAATGGGTGCTTCTTATACAGTGAACTATAACCGGACTTGGGGTGTTAGCAAGATGGTAATTTAGCCATGTAACAAATAACTGAGTTTTAGCCAATAACAAGCAGCCAATTGTTCTAATTGCCTTCCAACAAGACAAACAGGAGCTGCAAGCAATTAGCCTATCTCTATAAGCTTTGCCTAACCTCTGGCATTAATTATAACTTGCCCCACTTTTGGTCCATACTGCTGTCTGGTTCTAGAATTGCAAATAACTCTCTATAAAACTAGATTAGTATATTTTTAATAATTTCATCTGCAGAGGCTCAATTATTTTGCATGTAAGAAAAGTAAAATCTCAGTATTACCTTTCATTTATGCCACACTTAGGAAATGTACACATGCCCAGAATGTTAACCTCCTCTCAGCCATATTTAGTTCTAGGAGGGATTTGTGTGACTGACTGAACTATGAAGATGGATGACATATGACTCTGGGCTATTCAAGACTCAAAAAAGACTGTCGTAAATATTAACTGAAGCAAACATCATTTGATTGAGCTCCTCTCTGGCTGGATAGCTGGACACAAAGTTCTCTGTGCCATCTAAATAAGAAATGAAATGCCTGTCACCTCTGACCATCAGTATCTACAAAGGAGACACATAGAATCAGGGCAAAAAACAGTCATAGTCCTTCTATGACTGCAATAGGCAACAGCACGTCTCAGACTCTTGCTAACAGCTTCCACTGAGGACTCACCATTTGTCACACATTGAATCTGCACAATAATGGGTAGTCTGACCATTATCTGGATAGGTTATATTGATAGCTAGAGAAAGAACTCCAAGTAAATGAGGTACAATTCCTGCCTCTCTTGTGTGAAGGTACTCTGAACACTCGATGCAGGTAATTGACTAAGACTAAGCTACTTGTTACAAGGATAAGTTTCCATCTTGTTTCTACATCAAGTTAAGTTACAGTCCACTGTGGCCTTAGAATTCTCATCTGACTAATGGTGAAATGAGATCACTAAGAATGTGACAACTTTCTCAACTCTTCAAAGCCAGTAAGTGTCAAGAAGTGAGATCCAAAGCCAGGACTGTCCAGTGCAAAACTCCTCCTCACTATAAAAGGCCAGCCTGGTTTAGAATAGCACTCTCTGAAGCTGTACCACAAAGAGACAAGAATGGGCAGGGAAGCCTTGGAAAGTCTTCCCCTGGAATACATCCTTGGACAACTGCAAAAGTAACTTCTCTAGCATGCATCAGGCACAGATGAGCGTGGCATTTCTAAGTGATTAAATATGTGAGGGAGGGGCAATAAAACAGGAATGACGCACAGGCCTTACAAGGAAGCCCTCAGAAAGAACAGTCAGCTAGATTTTCACAAGAGAATGAGAAACTGGAGATGTCACCAGTCAGGATGAGGTTAACCATCTTGGTTGTCACTGTTGAGTCCCCCGACAATATCTAGCATCAGCTCTCCAGCCTCTGGGTCTTGGCTTGAAGCATCCCTTGAAGGGATGGTCAGAGTATTCAGGCCTTAGGATAGTTGCGATGAGCTTATGTGATTCAGGCTACTCATGAGGGCCTGGGACGGATGGACATGTCTGTCTGGATTGTGGCAACACATGTAAATTCATCTAACTGTACCCATTAAGTACGTGCAGAGGTCTGTATGTCAGTGAGACCATAACTGAGCAGCTTAAAAGAAGCAAACTGATAAATAAACACACAAATTTAATACGGTTTTTAAAAAAGAACAGAAAATGGAGAGGCCATGGTAGCATGTGTTTGTAGCTACTAGAGAGGCAGAGGAAGAGACACACTTGAGCCCATGAGCTGGAGGCCATGCTGGGCTACACAGTAATACAATTAATCACACCTCTGTTTTTTCCCCTTTGTGTGTGTATGTGTGTGTGTTGCATATGCACACGTTGCATGCATGTCCATGTATATCCATGATGACTATGGAAACCAGAGGTTGACATCAGTAGGAGTTCTTGGCATATGCTGCCAAGCCCGGCCCCTCCTTTTCTTTTCTTTTCTTTTCTTTTTTCTTTTCTTTTCTAACATGGGTGCTGGGGGATCCAAATTCAGTTCCTCATGTTTGTACAGCAAGCACTTACCACTTGGGCCATCCTCTAGCCCCAGTACTGCTTGCTGTCTCGAAGAGAGTGATGTTTGGTGGCTCAGTGGAAGTGTGTGCATAGATGGTGTGATTCAAGCTCCAGTACAATGAGAAAGACAACTGGGAGAGAAAAAGTGGGGGATGGGGGGTCAGGGAGCTCCAAGAAGGGAGGCAAGAGAGGGGTGAGGAAGCTCCTTCTTTCTTAAGCATTTCACCTCAACAGAGGACAAATACTAGGAGGGAAATTCTGCAGAGACAATGGCAGTGGAATGGGGTGGAGAACTGGGTAGGGATTTTCTGTAGACTTCAAGTAGCACAGTCTCCTTTTCTTGACTAAGAACCTGGCTTGGGAACACACACACACACACACACACACATGCACACACACATGCACACACACTGTAGTATGAGCTATTGTAAGCAGAACTCTAGCTCCTGCCTTGGAGGGGGCTTCCTGGTGCTTTATGGGTCCTTCTCCAGGGGGCAAGGACTCCTCCTCTCTGATGCAATTCCACAGAAAAGGATGCTGCCTCCAGGGAATTTAATTCTGTAGGTTTCACCGGATCCTGTGCTAAGGCTGAGACCAGGGAAAGGACACGTTTCCTGTGTCCTCCCCTCCCCCACCTTAGGCTCCACATGAATGCTGTGTGATTTATTTATCTTGCTCAATTTCTCCAAACGTCATTAGCTCTGTTTCTGTCTGTCCTTATTAGATCATGCTGTGATATTTAGTATACACTTAAAGTGGATTCCGAGAAAAGCCGTTGCTTATTGCCAGCATTTAATACAAGTATCTAATTAAGTTCAGGTTATTGTGTTAATGATCGTCCAGATCTATAAAGTTTATTAGGCCTTCTGATTTTCATATCATCCCGCCGCAATTAGTGGTTATGTATTCATTTAAGAGTTCGGAATTTTTAGGAAAAAAAATGAGGTCTGGCTATGTCGAGTGTATTGTTTCAATTCATCTCACCATGAGGCTTTATCCTAAACGTTCGTTAGAGTAAGATGTGCAGTTTCCGCTTGAACTCTTACCTTTAACACCCCCCATCCCCACACCAACTGTCAGAGGTGGATCTTTCACCCTGAGAGGAATACTGTTACGCCATCCTGCCTCAGCCATGGATTCAGTTTGCCTTTAAAAGTACGACATTTGGGGAAGTGGGTGGGTTGGAGAAAAAGTAGAAAGGGGGTAACTGAAGTAATTATATTTGAATTTTAAAAAAATGTGTAGCATTTTCAGAATTTTCTAGTTCCCACACCACGTCATATCTACTATTTAAAATAACCCACTTCAATAAGGGTGTCAGGCTGTCCCTAGACTAACGCAGAGAAGGCTCCACCCAGAACCTGTAATGCTCACACAGAAAATGAAAGTTACCAAGGGACGGCTCTCAGACTCTTGCCAGTGTAGACACAGATGCCTACACTTCTCTCCCAGCCTCACCTGGCATCAGTAACCACTTCTCTCTTCCACAGCCAGTGCCTTCCTCAGAGACTGTTCTCAGTCTCCAGCGGACAAGCTGTCTCAGGCTGAGTCTCTGAGCTGTTCTCCAAGTCCTCTCCCCAGCCCACCCTCAGGGCACAAACATCCCCTGAGGTTCTCAAACCACATCTTGTCTGAACCTGATCCCCACTAACCCTCCACTCTGTATCTCGCACTGACATTGTGGTGCTTCTCACTATCTCCTCACTGACTACTTCTTGGCATCATTCACTGTAGAGTCTTCTTCTGCTTGGCCCCTAAGGACTGCTGAAGATGCTGGTCCTGGCCTTGTTCCCCAGCTCTGCTCACTACCCAGGTTATAGCTGCATATTGCTACTCTCAAATCTGTATTCTCCAGCCATCTTGCCGTAGGTATTTCTCATATCTTCATCTAGTCTGATCACCTCCCCAAGACACCCCTTTCAATGTCTTCCCATGATCGTTTCCTAGGATAAAACTACCTCTTTCCAGAGCCAACTAAGTCCTTAGGAATCCAGTCTCACTTTGTTCTCCAGTCTCTGTTCCTTCCCAGCCTTCCAGAACTTGCCATTGAGCCATGCTGAATCACCCTCAGTATCCTCAGTGGTCTATACTCTCCTTAAACTCTGAACGTTTCTCTGTCTTGTTCCTTCTGCCTTGACCCCTCTGTGCTGATGATCTAGCCTGCATTTCCTTAGCAGTACCTGTAAGAGCCTTGGGGAGAGCACTCTACAGGCTGTGTTAGATCCTGCTGACTTATGATCCAACAGCACTTCTGTATCTCTTGCCAAAACATCAAATATACTTTTAATGTAGTCTTTACTGCTTGGTTCCATCTCCTAGCTCAGCACTTGATAAGTATTAGGTTGGCAAAATGATTTCAGCTAAAGAATGAATCTAACTGTCAGTATCTTCCAGGTTTAAGTGCTTGAGACGTATGTGGGGGTGGACCCAGGCTCTCCTATTTGCTAATTAACTATTGTTTCCAAACTGACCTGTTCCTTTACTGCTGTTAGACAAATTTCTAAGATCTAGGAGGAAGAAGCTGCAACTCACAAAGACAGCTGTGCTGAGACACTGCTGTAAGCCTCAGAATGGACATTTAACCAACCAACCAAACAAACGAACAAATGAACAAACAAAAACACACATCTACCATCTGATTCAGGCAGCAGCTAAATATTTTGTTTTCCTTCAGATTTCTGGGAAGCCACACACATATTCTAAGCCTATATTAGGGTTGATAAGTGATCATGAAACGAGTTTCCTGTCATCATGCAAAAACGAGTTTGCTGTATTTCTAAACATGGCATCATTAATTCTAAGATTTAGCACTTGCCTAACATATGTGAGGTCCCAGGTTCTACCCCTAGAGCCACAAAGAAAGAAAGAGCAAAGCAAGTTAATTTGTATTGGAAAATCAAAATTAGATATGGAGACACTTAACCTTCTAGAATTGAGACCAGTCTTTCTGCAAACCTCCTTCTGGGTCTCTCTGAAGCTCTTGGATGCATTGTCATTTTCTTAATCTTTCACTACCAGCTCTTAATTCTGCTGTTTAGAATGTTACTTGCCTGGTGGTGTCCGTGTTTCCTGCCTCTGCCCAGAGCTCATTGGGAAGACTCCATCTCAGATAAACAGAATGTACCCTGCTAAGCAAAGACATCTTTTACTCAACCATGATTATGGAGAAAACCATTCTGGTGTCCTACAGCCTCACCAGTGCAGTTTTGTCCCCAAGAAATGTGCGCACACACACATGTTGGATTTATTTGGGGATTTGTTGTTCTGCAGGTTTGCCTGTTGTCAATGAGCCAAGCATGGAGCAGAGGAGCTTTAACAGCCTTTGAAAGGAGCGCAGCAGAGAGCTGATTTAGGAGTCGGGTTTTCTAAAGACAAGAGAGGGAGTAGATGACCTTTCCGGAACCCTCCAGTCTGAAGGTTTTATGATTCCATTCACGTCCTCTGTCTAGACATGAAATGTGGATGCGCTTACCTTTATGGCTACAACCTGAGAAAAGTCTAACTGCTCCACCTACAGTCTTATCCTAGAAACTGCTCTGCTTCAGCCAGGAACCTTACCAAAGCTAGCCCCTCCCTGGCCCCTCCCCCCGAAAAAAGAGGGAGAAAACCCCACTGGAAAGAAGACATTTCAGAGACTATCCCCCAAGAATCCACGTGTGTTCTTAGCTTAACCTCTCAAAGAAACTGTATAATAACTCTCTGTAATTATTTATTCCTATAGACAATAGAAAATTTGGCTCTTCCTTTGACAAGCAGAGACAAAGACCTGAAGAGGCAGGTTAGCCATCCATGGTAACCCAGGCACCACGCTCAGACCAAGTGCTCTGACTATGAACCTGACACTGGCGTGACCCCTCCCACACTGTAGTAACGGCATCAAGCTGTGCTGGCATTATTTCTTCCCGCACACACAGGTCTTGCACACACTATTCTACATCCCAGGCAGCCTGAACCGATCGTGTACCTTCTGGTCTTATCTTTGTCCTTGTAAAGGTCTCACTCTCACTTCTGTAACTTTCCAGCTCCAGGAGGGCTCGGGGCAGGCCAGCATTCTTCTTTTCAAACATGCCAGAGACCTTCCCCGGAAACACTCTAATTGTCTACACCTCAGGGAACCTATACTCTCCTTTCCTCCCAGGAGTCAGCTTCAACTTAACATCCTCAGAGAGGGCATCCTTAGCTGTCATGGTGGAAGCAGCATCTCTAACTCTGTCTTACTCATTTTTTTTTTTAAAGGTCGGGTAAGTGTATTTTACAGATCCTTATTTATCTGGGACTGGAACATGAAGTCCAAAGTTCTGACCAGTATGTTGGGGCTCTGGTTCGCACGCCGGGCTCTCACTAACATTGTTGTTTGCCTGCTGTAACCCCATTTGATGGCTTCAAGACTGAGTGACTGGGAAAGAAGACAAGAGGGAGAGTGGAATATTTCCACACCACGTGGAGTTGTCTTTCCTAGCTCTCCCCTCAAAGAGAATAAGGAACAACTTATTTTGGAACTAAATGTAAGTGTCTACAGTCCAAGAACACAGATTCGTCTTACCACAAATACTGCGCCCCCATGTGGTAACAGTTTTATCAGATTTCTGTAGCGACAGAACAATGAAAGTTATAAACTAAGAGCTTTTAGAATACGTTGATGGGGACATCAGACAGGTGGGTCTTAGCCAAGTGGGGAAAGCGGTTGTAGGTTACTTGTGTAATCTTATGGCATTCCTATGCTAAGCTAGTGCTCTGATTCCACATTACGTAAGTAATGAATTGCATTAAGGAGGTTAAAGATAGCCCAAGATAGTTTGGTTTGGACTGGTAGCCTTTCAACTCTCCACATTACAGAACCACTAATGGGTCAGTGATCTGGTAGGTTCCAAGCTCTACACCCGAGCCCACCTTTCCACCCCCCACATTCCTGCCCTCTAATCACTGTTTGTCTTAGTTAGGGTTTTACTGCTGAGAACAGACACCATGACCAAGGCAACTCTTATAAGGACAACATTTAATTGGGGCTGGCTTACAGATTCTGAGATTCAGTTCATCACCAAGTGCCACTCCTTGGGCTGAGCATATACAAACCACCACATTCCATTCCCTGACCCCATAGGCTTGTTCAAACACATGAGTCTATGGGTGCCATACTCAAACATAGCACAATGCAAAAATACATTTAGTTCAATCTCAAAAGTCCCTATAATCTATAGAAGTCTCAACGGTGCTAAAAATTCAGTCCTTTATGAGATTCATTAAATCGCTTAAGTGTAGTCAATTCTAAAATCAAAATAAAAAAGCAGATCTACCTTAACATCACAGGATATACATTACCATTCCAAAACGTCACTGTGAGGAAATATTGGACCAAACAAGACCAAAATGCAGCTGGGCAAACTAACTCTGCTTCTCCATTTCTGATGTCAAAGCACTCTTCAGATCTCCAACTTTTTTCAACTTTGATGACTACAAAAAACTTCTTTCTCCTGGGCTGGTTCCACTAGCAGCTTTCCTCAGCAGATAGCTCGTGGCTGTAGTATCTCTAACGTCTCCAAAGTAACTGCACCTTCACAGCTTCTTGTTCAAATGTCTGGGATCCACACACAGTCTTCTAGGCTTCTCAAAAGGGCTTGGGTGGCTTCTCCAGCTCTGCCTCTATAGCACTCTAGGCTCTGGATGACCCCACGCCAATGCTGCTGCTGTTCCAGGTGGTTCTCCTATGGTACTTGCATCTTCAACAGGATGGGGTTTTTCACTACAACTAGGCTTCATCAATAGACTCTCATAGGCTCTCTTTATGGTGCCAAGCCTCACCTTCTTTCCATGACCCGTTGAGTCCTGGGTTGTCAACTGCAACTGAGGTCACCTTCACCAATGACCTTTCCTGGCATCTCACAGTGCCAAGCCTCAGCTGCTCTCAATGACACCTTCATGCCTTCAAAACCAGTACCACCTTGGTGATTCTTACACATTACCAAGTCCACCTGCAACATGAGGTACTTTTATGCTCTTAGAAAACACTTGCCAGAAAATTTCACTTCAGGAATGCTGGTCTCTTCTTAATCATTGCTAATTTCTTAGCTCCAGCTAACCAGCATCAATTATCCCAGTAGTCCCTTCTATTCTTGTTTCTAAAGCCAGAGCCACATGGCCAATACTGTTGAGTTCTGTTGCTTACTGGAGCTGGAACACGGCCCTTTGTTTTATTACATTATCACCAGCTTGCCTCCCTCACTGTCTAAGCTTGGCTGTCCTGGAACTTACTCTGTAGATTGACTTTAAGCTCAAGAGATCTGCATGCCTTTGTCTTCTGAGTTCTGGGATTAAAGGCGTGTACCATCATGCTTGGACCTAAGCTTTTCTCTACTTGGAACTTGCTCTGTACCAGCCTGGCCTTGAACTCAGAGATCTGTTTGCCTTTCTTTCTGGGATAAAAGATGTGTACCACCATGCCTAGGCCTAAGCTTTTCATAGCCTCTATTCCTCAAGATCTGGATCACAGTTGTCATCTCCATTTCTGGACTGTAGTTCATTTCAGATTAAAAGTCCAAATGAAAATAATAACCAAGTCCCTTGTTCAACTGCAAAAGCATAAACAATAAGTTTGGCAGGGTGGGATCTTGCCCTGAGATCACCACTCTCTTAATCTGTTTATCTCCTTGAACATAGGATTCAGCTCCATTCTACCTCCTGGTAACCCTTTATTCTTTGAACCATACAGTTTGGATTTTTCTTTTCTATGCTTGCTATGCTTCATCAAAAAGCTTTTTATGAGAGCAAACCAGAAGACAAAGAATGCTGGGCTTTTCTAAGACTTCCTTTGTCAATGCAATTAATTGAAATCTCTTTACCTTAGCTTCAGGTAGACTCTTCAGACAAGGGCAAAAAGCAGTCACATTATTCACCAAAATACTATAAGAAGAGTTTCTAGGCCGTATACTGAAATTCTTTTCCACTTGGTCCAAGTCTGCACAGTTCAAATCATCCTCAGCATCAATGTCTTCCATATTCATACTAGGATGGCCCATTAAGCCCCATGTGAAGCATTCCATTGCTTTCCAAAGTCCCCAAATCCACAATCTTCTGAACAAAAGCATGGTTAGGCCCATCACAGCAATACCCCACTTCTGGTACCAACTTCTGTCTTAGGGTTTCCATTGTCGTGAAGAGATACCATGACCAAGGTAACTCTTATAGAGAACAACATTTAATTGGGACTGGCTTACAGGTTCAGAGGTTTGGTCCATTATAATCAAGGCAGGAGCATGGCAGCATCCAAGCAGATATGCTGCTGGAGGAGTCAAAAGTTCAACATCTTGATCCAGAGGCAGACAGAAGACTGGCTCATACATGGCTAGGAGGAGGGTCTCTGAACTCACCCCCACAGTGACACACTTCCTCCAATAAGGCCACATCTACTCTAATTAGACCACACCTCCTAATAGTGCCCCTCCCTGGGCCAAGCATATACAAACCACCATTCAAGCATATACCATTCAAGTATATGAATGCTAGACTCTCTAGAAGTAGTGGGAACTTCTCAGCCAGCTAGCTACTAACCCAGGAGCCTAGGAAACTCTTTAACTTCCTATAGAACAAGAACTTGGAATAGAATCATGAAAGGACTGTTCGTTAGCCACCCAGTGAGCTTACTCAGGAGGGATTGCTTTGCCCACAGACACAGCACAAGACCAAGCTCACAACAGGAGCACAGTCATTTCATTGGCACAGTCACTGTATTTAGTGACTTGTACCATTGCTTTAACAGCAGCAACTGAAGGAAAGAATATTTTATTCTGGCTTCAGTTCAAGGAGCTCATTCCATCATGGCTGGGAAGACTTGGTAGTAGTCAGAGAAGATATGGATGCAGGAATGGGATGCTGGCTGATCACATTATATCCACAGTCAGAAAGCAGAGAGCCATGAATGCTATGCTTGGCTCATTTTCTATCTATTTACCCCAGATCCCAGCCTATAGAACAGTATAGCCAACTTAGGTGGGTCTTTCTACCTCAGTCAACCTAATCTAGACACTCCCTCACAGGCATACTCAGCACTTGCATATTAAGTGGTTTTCGAGCCCATGGGGTTGATGATAGTTATTGACCATCATAGTTTCTCTACAAGGAACTGAGCCTCTCAGCATTTCCCATTCCAACTTCTGAACTCACCATGTCATACAGAGGAACAGACCTGGTCTCTTCACATTGTTCACGCCTCTGCAAACCGAAGATCAGCCTTGCAACACCAGTTTCCTTCATGGATTTCCCATGATGGGAATCCATAAAAGGTCTTTAAAGAAGGGTGGAGATGCTAGTAATTCACCCCCACAACTGAGTCATAGGGATTTTCACATAAGGAAAGAGGCTTGGAGTTGAACAGAGTTTGAAGATCATCATTCCCTATGGGGAGTTTAACTTTTAAAAGGCACATGTATCTTGGCTGGCAGATTAAATATGGAAGACAAGAGCAATCACTTACTGGGGCTGACATTAGATGACATGGGTGCTTCCTCTTTCCAATAAGTCAATGTGTCCCAATATACGATCATACAAAAGGAGCACTTGACAGGGGAGTTACATGCAAGGTTGGAGATGTTCAGTCCTAATCAAGAGCATTGAACCAATATCATGTCAACTTTATGCTGTGTCTCCTTTGGCTAAACAGATTACCTCAAATCACTGTTCTTTCAGTGGAATCTTCTCACTGCTAGAAAGGAGTGAGCAAAGTCCCCAGTTCATATAAATCTGTCTGATTATGTTATCCACTTAAAAATTTTTACTCCTTCCAACCTGCTTTAGTCAGGGTTTCTGTTGCTATAATAAAACACTGTGACAGAGCAACTTATAAGCGGGTTTATTTGGGGCCTACAGTTCCAGAGGGTGAGTCCATCACCATCATGTTGGGTAGCCTGGCAGCAGGCCAGCATGTTCATCATTTATTTGGTTAAGATTCTTAGCACTCTTAGGAGCAATCAACCAAGTCTGTCTCTTTGTTACCATTAAATTGTAGTATACAGTATGTGCCTGTTCCTCTAAAGCCTTTCCTATAGGCCCTTTATAGATATCTATAGGTGATCTTAAAAAAACAAAACTCTCTCTCTCTCTCTCTCTCTCTCTCTCTCTCTCTCTCTCTCTCTCTGTGTGTGTGTGTGTGTGCGTGTGTAGGTCAGGGGCTAACCCATGAGAGTTGATTCTCTCCTTCCACCACTCAGATCCTAAGGGATAAAGAACCCAGGCCATCCTGTTTGGCAGCAAGCACCTTTATCCACTGAGCCATCTCATAGGCTCCATAATTGTTTTGTTACTGCCTAAAGGGTATGGATAACTTTGAGGTCCATCAAGTCAGAGAACCCATAATACAGAAAGGACCAGTTCTGAAGGTGCTGACCTTCGGAGCCTGT
The DNA here is from genome assembly GCA_019843965.1 of Rhynchomys soricoides. Taxonomy (NCBI): domain Eukaryota; kingdom Metazoa; phylum Chordata; class Mammalia; order Rodentia; family Muridae; genus Rhynchomys; species Rhynchomys soricoides. Next base: position 2,269,950 of record JADRCH010000132.1, on the reverse strand, counting down.
TTCAGTACGGAACTCTTCCTCAGTGTGTACCAGAGGAGTGAGGCCTGACCAGAGACAGTGGGAAAGCTCCTGACACTCGTGCATCTGTGGTTAGGATCCAAAGACACTGAGCAGGACGGGAAGGAAAGATGAACATGAGGAAGGAGCAAGCTAGACCTTGGGGTTCCGTTGGACAAATCCTTTATCATACCTGAAAGCATCAACTTAAAAATAAATAAATAAATGTAGGGCTGGAGAGATGGCTCAGTGGTTAAGAGCACGGGCTGCTCTTCCAGAGGTTCTGAGCTCAACTCCCATCAACCACATGGTGACTCACAACCATCTGTAATGGGATCTAAAGCCCTCTTCTGATGTGCATGAAGACAGCTACAGTGTACTCATATACATAACATAAAAAATCTTTAAATAAATAAATGTAACTTTGTTATTTATATGTGTGTGCAAGCAAGCACATGCAGGTGCCTTCAGATCCCCTGAAGCTGAAGTTACAAACAGTTGTAAGCTACCTGACTTGGGTGTTGGGAACTGGACTTCAGTTCTCTACAAGGGCAAGAGCTCTTAATTGCTGAGTCATCTCTTTAGCTTCAGTAAGGCTCACCTTTGAGGTGAGACTCTCCTTTGGACACTGGGGTCTTTCATTATAGAGTCATACATGGAGCAGGCCTAGAATTTGGAGGAGCTGGAGAGGATCAGACAGGAAATGCAGGTGCTATGGGCCTGTGGCTGCCTTGGGCCAGCCAAGTTTTGAGGTAACAACTGAACAGTTTCTTCTTGCCAAAGCCTAAAGAAGGCCACTGCCACCCTTCCACCTTCCAAATCTCACAGAAGATCACAGTCTGAAACTAACGAGGAAAGCCACTGTGGGAGCCATAGCTGTGGCTCGGAAATCCCACCGAAATGGGAAGTTCTCAAATCAGTAACAAAAGTCATGAGCGACAGCCACAGCAGTCCTCAGAGGGAACTTCATTGCAACAAATGGCTATATTTATAAAGGCAGAAGATTAAGTCAGGGATCTGAGCCTCCATTTTAAGGAACAATGAGGGAAACAAGTAACTGAAGGGTAAAATAATCAGGGGGAGAACACTGATGAGCCCAAAGACAAGCAACTAAGAAAAATCAGTGAATCTTGAAGTTGGAACCTCAGTCCATTGTGTCCCTGTCACAATGTATATGGAATGTTGGCTGGTTTTGGTGTCTTAATTTGAGACAGGATCTCATTTTATCAGGGTAGCCCTAAACTCCTTATGTAACCAAGGATGACCTTGAACTTCTGATTCTCCTGCCTCTACTGCTCAAGTTCTAGGATCCTGGGCACTTGTTACTCTTAGTTTCGCTATAACAAAAGTCTGATAACGGAATTTATTTCTTAGTGCTGGAGCAGAAAGCCTGGTCTTTCCTCCTGAATGGGATCTCGAATGTTTTATTCCAGAGATGAGTGTGCATCCTCAGAAGGATGGATAGGGAAATAAATGGGGGGGGAGCATAGACCTCTGGGAATTTTCTGATGGTGTTTATAACATTGGCTTCACTTTAGCACAGAAACTAAGTCAGGACGTCTTAAGCTTCTCAACGTGTAGCCTCTTTCTACCACAGAAATTCTTATGTGGCCTAGAATATACAGATATAAAAAGCAGACATACAAATCAATTATCTAATGATAATAAATCATAAAGAAATTCACTTAAAACAATAGTTGGTTTAGAACAATTGGCTTAGATAGAATTTGATTACTTATTGAAGAAGAAAGCAAGTACTTATACTAATGACAGGAATGTACTTATTTATTTGTACATATAATTAATAATTAAATCTAGGCTGAAAAATTGATCCTGGGAGCATCTTTGATGCTTTCCAAAGCTGACTGATACTTTGCTTTTATCTACATGTTTTATTTATGAGTGTGTGTCTGTGTGAGTGTATACTACACATGTTCAGGTGCTTGTGGAGGTCTGAAGAGAGTGTCAGAGTCCTTGAAGCTGGAGTAACAGGTAGGTGTGAGCCACCCAGTGAAGATGCTGGGTGGCAAACTTGTGTCCTCTGGAAGAGCAGTAAGTGTTCCACCACTGAACCTTCTCTCCAGTCCTGAGTTTGATTTTATACTCATCAATGCTGAGAGCGCTGCTTTGCATAAATACCTGGTACAAGTACATCTAGGACTATTTCAGAAATTGTTAGCAATTTTGTTCTAATCCCAAGACCAAATTTATTTCACAATTTTTATGATACTCAGGTCAGCATACTAAACAGCAAGTTTTGAAAGCAAACGTTTTGACATACTTCTAGTGGAAGATGTATTAGTTTGATATTCACATGCTGAGTACTGACAGTAGAAAAACACCAGAAGTCTACACTTCCCATAGACCATCATGAGTAGAGGAGAAGACTTTGGCATGTACTGTAAACACTATGGTTCTAAGACATAGAACCATAGAACCATAGCTTCTAGGTAGGCTAGAAGCTGAGCTGAGGTCTCCAGGAGTGTTTGCAGGCACTTGCATCATAGGCATATACTGCGCATTGTTTGGAGCATCCAGACCCAAGGCTGCAGTTAAATTGCCCAATGCAACATGAGGTAAGCACTGCCAGAAACACCAATCTCAGGCTGAGCAAGAAAAGTGGAAAATACAAATCAGCACTATACTATGCTAAGAAACTACAACTGTGCATCATATAGGTGCTGACCTGTGAATAGGGGATTGTTCAAACAAGTTCATGACCAAAAAAAAAAAAAGTATAAATTAAACAAAAAGAAAGCAAAACAAGAAAACAAAAGGAACAGAGTCTTTGAAAAATAATGCACTGAATCTGAAGAAAAACAATTGACAACTTAAAAAGTTTCCTCTCTTAAAAGACTAAATTGGATCTATGCTTTTAGGCCACTGTGAGACGAGCAGCTTTGCCCCACATAGGCTCCTGGCATGATCTTTTTCCTGACCACTCCCAGAAGGAGCCATGTGACCATGGACTGAGATCGAACCATTACAAGTCAATCACACCCAGAGAACACACCTCATTTTAGTCATAGACAGGAAACCTGGTGAACTTTGAACCACATGGGAAGAGAAAGAAGGGGGGGGCGAGGGGGAGAACTACGCTGTGAGATACTGTCCAAAAAATGAAAACACTCACACATCCCAACAACAACAAGTGACATTGGAGTAGATCTTTTAATGAGTACATAGAAACATTTGTGTCACTACATAAAGAACTCTGTAAATCAAGAAAGCAAAACCAGGTGTGGGTGGTGGGTTGGCTAGTTTTCAGTCAACTTGACACAAGCTAGGATAATTGTGGAAGAGGGGGCACCAATTGAGGAAATGCCCCCATCAGACTGGTCTGTGGTGCATTTTCTTGATGACTGATGAGAGAGGGGCCAGCTCACTGTGGAGGGTGCTGCCCCAGGCTGGTGGTCCTCAGTTCTAGAAGGCAGTTTCTGCATAAGTTGTGAGGAGCAAGCAGCGTTCCTCCACTGCCTCTGCAGTAGCTCCTGTCCCCAAGTTCCAGCCCTGACTTGCCTCAGTGATGACAGTGTAGATGACAAGCTGCTTTGGGTCTTTAATCACAAAAACAGAAAGCCTGACTAAAACGGGTAGCACAAACATGTAATCCCAGCACTCAGGAGGCAGAACTGATGCAAGTTCAAGGTCAGCCTGTTTTACACTGAGAATCTGGCCCATTTGGGAAGATTTAGATTTAGCTATTTGGTTTTTTAAAAGGCCAAGAGACTTGAACACATAGTACACAAAAGATGTAAAAATTTGGTTTTTAAAAAGGTGTTTATCTGTATTATTCGTTGGAAAATGCAAATTGGTCCACACTAATGCCTTGAGAATCAAGACTGGCAATGTTGTTAGTAAGACTGTGGGGAAAGCAGAATTCTCACATTGGTAGTGGGACTCTACAGTGATACAACTGCTCAGGAAGCCAGTTGACAATTTCATATAAAAATTGGACATAGGGGCTGGAGAGACAGACAGCTCAGCAGTTGAGAGCACTAGTTGTCCTTCCAGGGGACACAGTTCAATTCCCAGCACTCCTACAGAGGCTCACAACTTCCTGTAACTCCAGATGCAGGGGCTGTAATGCCCTTTGGCATCCTTGAGTACTGCATGTGCACGGTGTGCAGACAGATGCACGGGCAAAACATCTGTACACACAAAAAACAATTTAAACATTTTAGACCAATATCTTCCCTACCAGAGCTGAGGTTACCAAGGATTGTTGCCGAATCTTGGACTGCAGCTGTCTCCTGAGAATCAGATTACCTCTGTGTAGTTAACCATTTTGGAAGTGTGAGGCTGTGCTGGGTCTATCAGGAGCTAAGACACCAGGATATACCCCATCCCAAACTGATGTCTACACTAGTGAAGTGTCTGCATCCTCAAAAGAGCTGACATTAGGTCATTGCATTGTGCTTTTAACACTGTCCCCTTCTTGTGAGGATCACTGGAAAAAAATATATTCATATATATTCTATTTATATATAAAATATATGACAAACAAATAAACAAAAACTAAAAGGGAGAAAGAGGGTTACTTTGCCCCATGAATAAGCTATCTCCTTCATTAATTATTCATTAAATTTTTTTCCTAAAATCACCAGGCAGTGGTGGAGCATGCTCTTAATCCCAGCACTTGGGAAGCAGAGACAAGAGGATCTCTGAGTGTGAGGCCAGCCTGGTCTACAGAGTGGGTTCCAGAACAGCAAGAGCTACACAGAGAAATCCTGTCTCAAAAAAACAAAACAAAATTAAAAATTTCCTAAAATCCACAGCATAGAACTGACTGAACTGTTCCCTGCCATGGGGCACACCTCTCCAGTCTTAGCTTTGGCTAAGCAAACTTCTGCTCCAACTACCCATATCATTCAACTGAATTCTTCAAGGAGATAACTGAGGGACCCCGAGAACATCATGATGCCACGATCCCAATAGATATTTATCAGTAAGAAATGAAAACATGTTGGGTGGTGTGGCACATGCCTTTAATTCTAGGACTCAAGAGGTAGGTCTTTGTGAGTTCAAGTCCAGTCTGGACTACAGAGCAAGTTCCAGGACAGCCAGAGCTGTTCCTAGAAACCCCACAAACCAAACCACCACGAACAACAAAATGAAATAAAAACACAGGTCCACATAATGATTTGTTCACAAATGTCTGTAGTAGCTTTATTCAAAAATATTCCCACACTGGAAATAACCCAAATATCTATCAACAGATACACAGACTGGCCAATAGTAGTATATTACTTAGTATAAGCATATCACAATAGGAATACTACTCACCAATAAAAAGGAACAAGCTATCGATAGATAAAACAGCACACATGTCAAAACATGTTAAGCTAAAAAATAAAACTTTAACACAGATTGCTTATCTCATCTGATTCAACTTAAATCAAATAATAGTACAGACAAGATTAATCCCCAGGGACAGAGTGACCTGGGCTGCACGTGGGGGTAGGGGTGACCCACTGACTGCAGAGGGAGACAGTGCATGAGCTGGTGAAGGATCTGTTTTGTCTTGACTGGGAGTGATGTTGGCACTGGTACGGAAATGTCAAGGCTGAATTGTACAGTTAAGACAGGCTCATCTAACTGTGTGAAAGCAACCATACAGCTGGAGCAGAAGGCAAGAGTCACCTGCCCAGTGCCTGCCTTGGGATGCAGATGGATGTGCACCAAGTTTCTATTTGTTTCTTTAGCAACATGTCAAATTTTCATCCAATGAAAGGCTGAGTAAAATTATAATACTCAAAGAGACAGCCATAAATAATGGAGATTAACAAAAGCTAAGCGATAACCTGGCTCCACCAGAGGGCACACACAGCATCCCATGTCAGGTGGTTATCTCTGAGGGATGGGATGCTGGCCAGGTAACTCCAACACAAGTCTGACCAGGGGGCTGAATCAAATGTTAAGTCTCTTACCAAATTTAAGAAAATCTCATTATAAAAAGGCAAATGGTTACAAGTTCATTACAAGGATGCGATAGGGTCAACTTGGGAGTTCACTGTTATAAAAACTGGAAGAGAACTTATTTTTAAACTCCATTGCACTTAGAATTAATAAAAGCCTTCCACTTGACCTGAGAGATTAGGAAGAAAACCTTTCTGTCAGGCTGGGGGTGACCCTGAGGGCCTTAAACATGCCATGCATGCACCCTCCATTAGGCTACGTCCTGGCCTTGAACAATTATCTTCACTGTATCTTCACAAAGCAAATATTTGTTTTAAAAAAGTTTTTATGAATAGTTTTCTTGCTATACCAAACACTGGTAAAGCCTGGGTCATACACTTCCGCTCCTTCTTAAGAAGTGTATTCTATTTTAGGGTGAAGACGGGCTTCTATTTTGTCTCTCAATTTTACTATAGACTAGTTTATGACACATTTTTAAAAAGAATGCCACAGCAACAAAAATACTAGCAATTTTACCCCATTAGAGATAATTCACAGTGAGCAGTGTCTTATTTTCGATTTTACCTACATATTTCTGTAACTCATCTCAATGTTTTTCACCTTCCAGCATGAAGGGAAAGCAGGCTCTTCCACTGTACTCCTACTGAGGGCCTAGCAGACTGACCATGATCATCATGGAACCCAAAAAACAGGAGTCATCATTCTGTGCTTGATCCTGTTGGGCAGCAGTGACTCACCCCCATGGGAGGGAGAGAGCAAGGCTACAAAGGGCACCTGCTCTGACTCATACTTCTTAACTCCTAGACTCTTGGGGACTCCAGAGGCGAGGCTGAAGACTAACTACACAGGTGTCTCTGAAACTTTATTTAGCTATTCTTTATTAAACACACACCCACACCCACCCACACTGCATTCGGATCATATCCACTCTACCTTTCTCATGCCCAACTTTTCCCAGACCCCTCTGCATCCCTCTCCAATTTCCTATCTTTTTTTATAAGCCAGAGTCCAATCAGAGCAAGCCCTGGCCTGGGAGGAAACCCAGTGGTGCAAAAGCAACTCCGAGATTGCACCACTGCAAACGGACTCTCCCTTCCTAGAAATCATCAGCTATCAGAAGCTCCCAGGTAGAGGTGGGACACTGAGCTCCATATACCATCCATCACCCCCACTCCATCCACGCTGGGATGCTGACTGCTCAGATCATGTGCTGGCAACCACAGCTACAGTGAGCTCACGAGCACAAAGCCCCTCATGTCCAGAGTCTTGCGGCATCTTCCCTGGCCTCTGCTCTCAATCTCTGTTTCCTCTTCCTTGGGGGTTAAGAGTGATGGAGATGCCCCATTTGTTTTGTGTGTGTGTGTGTGTGTGTGTGTGTGTGTGTGTGTGTACCATTTCTTGATGTAGTATCAAACTGTATCTTAAGGATCCTTTTGTATGCACAGCACACTGCTAAGAGCTAGGTGTCAGATTCCTCGAACATCCTGATCAGTGCTTGTCTTAATGATGCTTAATATATTCAAAACCCAGGGTCCTGGTGGGTTGCATATCCAGGCAAAGGGAAGTCTAGAGCCTAACACACAGCCTCTTTACTTCTTGTTCCCACTTCCTCAGATCACTTGATAAAGTAACTAACAAATGAGAAAGAGACAGCTGCAGTGACTGACATTTGCATGCAGTGCGGTGTGACTCTGAGCATCTGGGATGCTCTCAGTTTTTATAACTCACATCACCTCTATGCCTACAAAGAGACACCAATTCATACAAAGGGTGTTTTGTGCTATAACATTCGAGTGGATAATAGCAGTCATGATCAACTTTTATTTATTTTGCATAAATAGCCATTAGAATATAAAAACATATCTTCTCCCCTGGAGAACATACTTAGCTTACAATATCCACCTTTCTTCATGTTCTTCTGCAGAGGCAGTGGGAAGAGAGAGAAGAAATGGAAGATGAGGTTTAAAATTGTATCTCAGGTAGACTTAAGCACTTGGCAATTATTCCCTTCATTTAAAAAAAAGTCAGCTTTGTAACTGAAATACATCAAAAGGACAGTGTGTCCACTTTATTAATAAAGATGTCACCTGGGTGCCATAAGTTTATATCTCACATTATCCAGAGTCATGTCTGTAGGGTTATTAAACAGTAGTTTCAAATGATACACATCAAGCTGGGCAATGGTGGTACACAGCTTTGATCCCAGCAGAGCCAGGCGGATCTCTCTGAGTTAGAGGCCAGCCCAGTCTACAGAATTCCAGAACAGCCAGGGCTACACAGAGAAACCCTGTCTCGAAAAAACAGAAAATAAAAAAGATGACTCTCACCAAGATCTTCAGTTAAATAATCTCCTATCTGGATTGAATCGTGGAAGAGCTGATATTTTAAAAATTACCATTTATTTATTCATTATTAATATCTGATAATGCTCCAGAGAGTAAGGTGTCTATGTATAGGAAGAAAATATAATTTTATTACAACAACCATTAAGTAAATCATATACATTGCCACTCCTGTATCAGCCTGCTTGGACTGATATTCCTATCTGAATGGAGTCCTGTGAGTTCCCAGCACTGCTGTGAAGCCAGCCGCTCCTGGAATAGGGGCATCTTCACATTAGGGTTTCCAGGCTAGTCTCATTATTGTTAAGCACAAGGGTATGTTTTTTCCTTAATGAGTATGCATGGATTAAGGCAAAGGACACAGACCAGCTTCTTCGGCAGCTTATTTTCTATCTATTTAAAGATGCTGTCAGGGTTGTACAGGCTGAAGGTCAGCTGGCTGGAAAGACACAAGGGTCCCTGGACCAATGTCAGACAATTAACCAAGAGATTACAATGCTCCCAGTATCTTCTAGCTGTTTACCGTCAGGACCATTCCTCAGCACGACACTCAAGCAATGCTGACATTCAAATGACACCACTTACTTGCTATGTATCTTGACTTTGTGTAGATTATTTTCTTATTAAAAATAGTTAATAATTGGGAAATAATCTACTTGTTCTTTGCAAACTCTCCATTGCATAATTTTTTGCTTTTACAGCTGTTTTCTGCAAGGCTGTTGGATTCTTTTTCTGTCATGTTCTTCACATAACTAAGCGGTCCTTTCCCTTCAAAAGAGGAAGGATGTTTAAAAGAGCCTCCAATTCTATCCCACAATGTGAAATACTGTCCATAGTTATAGTCAAAAAATATGTGATGATCTGTGTGATGAGCTGACCCGTTAATAAATGGCCTTAAGATCTGGGGAACGCGAAAATCGCCGTCGTGAATAGAAACTGTCCAGACATTAACCAAGACATACAGACTTAAGTAGACCACCTTATGCAGCGGAAAGACAAAGGGGTATATATGGTAGGGCAGGCTCTGAAGGAAGCCGTCCACAGGGTGAAAAGCATGGCTGGCAAATGGTGTGGGGATCTTCCAGATATGATGAGGTTTATGAAAGTGCTGAGGAAGAAAGGGACAAAGTTAGACCCACGTGCTCTGCCTGAGGCAAGGGCAAACTTAGCTTCCACTCCTGGTACAGACGCGCCCTAACTGGAATTGGCAAAGTCACTCCTTTACCCACAAGGCTGAAACTGTAAGACAGTCCAGACCCACAAAGAAAAATATAAATAAAATGTGTGTGAGACCTGTGACAGCCGGTGGCTGGAAGAGCTTGGACATTTATATAGGCAAGGGAAGCCCTTAGAATCTGGAGTGCAGCGGTAGAATACTGAAATGTGGGACATCGCCCCCCCCTTTCCCCTTTGAATGACTCTCTACCTTGTAGAACAGTCTGTGGTGCAGGCCCCTATGAATCCAGTAGATCAACATGTCCGTGAAAAAGAGGAAGGATATCACACTAATGATGAGATGAATCCATCCTAAAAGAGACCACACAGAACAAGAGTCGGAGCTGGGCTCCAGGGTTACTGGTCCCTTTCCACAGGTCCACAGAATGCAGAAGGCGATCCTGAACTCAAACATGAGCAGCTCATTACAGCTTCGTCTCCCTTTGCTACCTACACCTGCTTACTGGCCTCCTCCTCCTCCTCACCAAACAACTTGAAATGTTCTACCTTTCATTAATTTTGCATTTTTTAATTTAAATTTTTAGTTAGTAGGTTTTAGTTAATACAAAACCATAAAAGTTGTCCATACAGTATTTTTCTATTTGTTTTATGATTTATTATTATTATTATTATTATTATTATTATTATTATTATTATTATTTTGTTTTCTGAGACAGGGTTTCTCTGTGTAGCCCTAGCTGCCCTGGAGCTCACTCTATAGACCAGGCTGGACTCAAACTCAGAAATCCACCTGCCTCTGCCTCCTGATTCAAGGGGTGGTGCACCACCAAGCCCTGGTATTAACTTTATTATTTTTTTAAGAATTATTTATTTGTTTGTTTATGTATTTTATGTATGTAAGTACATTGTCGCTGTCTTCAGACACACCAAAAGAGGGCATTCATGCATTACAGATGGTTGTGAGTCATCATATGGTTGCTGAGAATTGAACTCAAGACCAGTTCTGAAGAACTGCTGTGTGATCAATGTCTAATTGGAAGAGCAGTCAGTGCTCTTATCCACTGAGCCATCTCTCCAGCCCAACTTTATTATTTTAAATTATGTGTATGTGTGTGTATGCGAATGCCAGAGGCTCTGACTTTCTGTGGCTGGAGTTACTGGCAGTTGTGATCCATCAAAGTGGGCGCTGGGATTTGAACTTGGGTCCTCTTAACTGCTGAGCCATCTTTCTGGCACAAGTATTAATTAAACTACAAAGATGCCCATAGGACAGGACAGTCCCACTTTTTTCCTTCATATCAGCTTTCCTAAATCCTATCTTTGTGCACTACCTCCTTGCCTGGAGCTTAATTTCCCACTAAACACCTTAGCTCCAGAAACTCACTGCATAGTGAGCCACTTTTTGGAATATCCAGCATGCTCCTCCTGGGACTCTGTCCACCAGGCCTATGCACTCAATCTCCCCCCAGGGTCTATGTCATCTTACCCTCGACTCTGGCTCATGCTGTCCTCACACTGTCTAGAATTCCCTCTCCTTGACTTTGCTTATTCCCTTACATATTGTCAAAGCCTCTTCTTCTTTTCTTTTTCTTTTTTCTTTTTGGGTTTTTTCGAGACAGGGTTTCTCTGTGTAGCTCTGGCTGTCCTGAAACTCACTCTGTAGACCAGGCTGGACTCGAACTCAGAAATCCACCTGCCTCTGCCTCCTGAGTGCTGGGATTAAAGGCGTGCGCAACCACTGCCCAGTGTCAAAGCCTCTTCTAATTAGCCACCTCCTACTTTGAGAGTATACTCTGGTATCAGCATACCTGGTCTTAAGCCTCTGACCCATCATCTATCGCTGGGCTTATAGGCAGGTTCTTGACTCTCTGTTCCCTACTGTGCCCCTTTCTAAGAGCAGCTTAGCAACAAGACCTACTCTGCAGAGCTGCTGAGGAAAAGCAGTGGCCTGACACAAGGCAGAGCTGAGGACTGCTGCCAGTGAATGCCTTTCTTCCTGCCTGTGTGCTGGGGTCAGCAATGTGTCCTGAGGTGTAACTCCAGAATGGTACAGAAGTCACTGCAAGATTGCTTTTAAGAAAAATAAAACCTAAAGCTCTAAATGTAAGGGTCAATTTCTAAATGCTGGGCAGAGTC